>JAODUO010001169.1:115000-147500 GCA_025642075.2 Ridgeia piscesae | reverse complement strand
AGAGAGAGAGAGGGGGAGGGAGAGAGAGGGAGAGAGAGGGAGAGAGAGACAGAGGGAGAGAAATGGAGAGAGAGACAGAGGGAGAAAGAGAGAGGGTGAGAGAGAGAGGGAGAGAGAGAGAGGGAGAGGGAGAGAAAGGGAGATAGAGGGAGAAAGAGAGAGAGATAGAAGGAGAAAGAGAGAGGTTGAGAGAGAGAGAGGGGGGGAGATAGATAGAGGGAGAGAAAGGGATATATATATATATATATATATATATATATATATATATATAGGGAGAAAGAGAGAGAGAGACGGAGAGGAGAGAGAGAGAGAACGAGAGAGGGAGATAGCAAAGGTTTGTTGGAGGATGACGGGACGGAGGGATGGGGAGTGAAAGCAGAGGGAAGAAAGGCAAGCAGAGGGAGAGAGGGCGAAGACGAAAATTGGAAGGAGAGAGCAAACTGAGCGAAAGTATTACGGAGTTCCCGACGGTTGAGAGACTGAGATAATTTGCCGATGCTTGACCACTAATCCCTTCGTCCTTGACCCTGCGGTCAAGCGCCGAATTATTATTTTGTCGACATTCATAAGCCTAAATCAGCCCACATATTGAACCGCTGTAACTGTAAGTAGTTCCCTTGTGTAATTCCTCTTTTACACTTACATAGATACATCAAATGCATTGTTTTTAAATATTCGACATACCTTGAACTTAGTATAATATATTCTGTCGAATCGGACGAGGACGGTGTAGAGGCCGACGTCAACCTCTGTCAAGTTGTCGCCCATCAAATATTTCTTAGTTGACAGAATATTATCTAACTGAAACGTAACATTACTAACATCAAAACACCGAAACTGATTTAATCCGGTATTACGCGTTAGACAGAAAGCTTTCTAACATCATTCTTCAGGCTATCTTTCGCCCGTGGACACGGCACTTTCATTGTATAATATATATCGTTATTACGATTGCGATAACACACCAATATAACAACAATTATCAAGAGTAATTCAACAAACACTGAACCGTAATTGTTTTGTACCATTTTTCGTACAATACGCAGTAAATTCTAGTAGGAGAAGCGTGTTTTTTTTAATAATAAATATGTAATCTCTCTCGTATACCGGTTGTAACTACAGATGCATACACTGAGTGTACAAGTTCAGCGCTTGTGTACAAAGCGTGTTGGGATATCCGTTAAACATTATTTAATGAGTTTACTGTTCTTTACTAATTAGATGGGTACTGTCTCGCAAATTCTCGCCCCGGTGTCGTGGACCTGTGAGAGGTGTACTTTACTTCCGGTAACTACTAATCCACGCGGGCCTCAATGTAAATCAAATTTCAGGAGTGTGTGTGAAGGGCTGGAATTTTGATTATCCCCAATATTTGCAATCTGGGGATAGATCTTGGTGGGTGGGGTGAAATTGTAGGTTTTTGGATAATCTTATTTAAAATCTCAACTAGCCATATAAATCACGTTCTGACGCCATTGAAGGTAGTGATTTGAGTTGTGTAACTACTAAATAGGTTTAACACTGTTCGATGTGTAGTGTTGTGACTACTCTACGTCATACATCGATACACCGGAGTTGGAGCTTGCTCAGAAATTTATCTTATATGAAGTAGTAAACAAGACGGTGATGCCGCCTAGCGGAGTAGGCCAGTGTTATCCTAGCGGGTTAGCTAGGTACTAGGGAGGGCTAACCGATTATAAGCCAGTTTATTTATGACTGATTCGCTATTCGCCGTGAAAAGAGCTGCGCGTGTTTATCAAGCGATTTTCCTTATTTTTAGAATATATTTCCGGATTGCATGGTAAAGGAGGTTCAAAACATACAGGAAGCTTCAGAGTAGATAGGTTTAGTGGGTGGGGGTCGGTCACATTTAATTCCAGGTGTTAGAATGTGTAGGTCTTCTTAGCAAGACCATTGGGGCCGGCATACTTGCTGTGGAGATGTATTGATGTATGTGTGGTATAGCTATGTGATCCATCTGATTTATCTAATATAATAAATGTCATATATTTGGCCAATTTCAATCATCACTTGTCTTGCATTGCTGCTTTGCATAGGAGACTGTATGTGCAGTGGGTACATACAGGGTAGTTTACAGAGGCACAAACCTTCGATTTCACCACAGAGATTAGTGCAATTGGGTGGAATGAACCAGAGGTTCAACACGGGGAGGGGTGCTGTTGATAATTGTTTGCTACGAAATTCACAACTTCAGAACACTAACGCGGCTAAATTCTGAAGGTATATGGTGGAACCCCAAACCCTCCTGCGCAAAGGGCACATCGATGACCGATGGCCCACGTGAAGCGATTTACCTACCGTGGTACATCTGATTGTAAAAGGCCAGCGATACCTGAGTGAACTCACCATGTCTAATGTGTCGAATACTTTCCCTACAGCTTTCTGATACGTGTGATCCGTAATGGCGCGTCCTGCTTTGTAGACGCCCTGGCCTAAATCCCTGAAAATAAATATTTTTTAATGAGCTATGATTTAAATGAAATATTTTTATTGTAACTGCTATGACATCATATCTAACAATAACCAAGCTTGCGTATTATTGTCACAACATTCCTTACACAACTTGAACTTCGGACACAAAACCTTTCGGGAATAATCTGTGACCTCACAGATACGAAGTAAGACCTTTAAAGGGATACTCCAATCAGTGAGAGATTCACACCAGTTACGTACATCTGTATAATATATTGGTTGTGCATAGTAATTGTGCACAAAGTTCGTTAATAAACAATTAATTATAGTATAATTCTATCAGAAACACTCCATGTTGGATTCAGGGCGCTGCCATTTTGAGACTTATGCGCCAGTGACGTAAACGGCTTACGTCACTGGCGCATGCACGTTCGAAAATCCTATGTCTGTCCAATGGTATTTTATGTATCCAGTATGTTGCGGGTTGCTTACGTCACAATCACAATTATTAGCGAAGATTCCGCCAATCCTTGCCTTTTTCAACAATGCGCCAGTGACGTAAACGATATGGCTTACGTCACTGGCGCATAAGTCTCAAGATAGCAGCGCCCTGGATCTAAGATAGCATGTTTTTGATACCATTAAACTACAACTAATTGTTTATTAACGATCTTTGTGCACAGTTACTAGGCACAACCAATATAGTATACATATGTAAGTTAATATTGTGAACCTCTCACTGACTGGAGTATCCCTTTAAAGATCCTCGACCTTTTATGTATTAAATAAGTTGTTCGGAACGTAAAACACAATATGCACGTAACACATAAACACGTAACCAGACGGCAGAAATACGCGCGTGTGGCGAATACTTCGGGAAACGGCTCTTGCATTATGGAGTCAGTAATACCAGTTAGACGTTGACACAATAATATGTATGCCCCCCATGCCAATAATATAACAAAAAGAATATTATTTCACAAATATTCACTGTCACAACTAGGGCCTATCGATGGACGTGAGCGTGTTATGGCGTTGATGAAACGATAGTGTGTTTTCTAACATTTGGTAAATACTACTGTCACGACTATCAACGCATCTTGTTAGTTGACGGGCTTTTTCGCCATGTTGTTAATTGACGACAATAGCCATTTTGGATCGCTAAGTCCGACACCACGTATTTGTGTGGGGTAGGGGTGGTTTGAAACAATTCTAAACGCAGAACATTTTACGGACATTTGCGGTGACCTACTTACGAGTTAATGACGTCTTCGAGGTCGTCGATCTGTTCCCGGAGGTGGCGCGGATACAAGTCCAACTGACGCTGTTCCTCCGTCCGACAGAATGCTCGGAAGTTGGCGTTGAGCATGCGCACGATGTCCTTCGACTTGTTGTTGACCATCGTGTTGCGTTGTTTGTCCCACAGCACTGGGACCGTGAACTTGCCCTTGTAGTCTGTGGATAGTCAACCAAGTGACGATAATAACACTTGGCAAACTGTACAATTTATAAATGCGTTATCTTTGAAGCTTATTACGTACAATTATCTTCTACAAGCTGGCGTGGTCCACTCGCATTTTCACTGTCCATTCGCGGCCTTTGACAGCTGCTGTTGATCTCTCACTCGACACGGCATTAAAAGTACAAAATGTAGGCATATAGACTTATTTACTTTTTAGTGGGCATCGATGCTTCAGAGGCGATGGATTTACTGCTAAGTTATTGTATTAATATATCAGCTAACATCAAGCGTCGGATGAATAAAGCATATCTGCATATTATGTCCAAAATGCGTTAATGGAGTTAATGACAACATGGCCTAGTACAATTTATATGGAACAATATTGCTATATATCTAAACAATATTATAATGTAAATGTATGGCATATCAAATGCTCGACTATTTAAACCATACAACCAATGGACAGGGAAACACTACATAAATAACTGCCCATAGCATACTTCCTTGGGTTAATACGTTAAGAAACATGATGTTGCTGATGACAGTGAGTAAGTAGTTGACGATGACATCGGCAATGATTATTCAAGTGCCGGTGTTTTAGCAACATAAAACTACTGTATTTACAAAAACGAACCGGGAATCACGTGTCTGTAGATCTGTTCTAATCCTTTGTAGCCATTCACAGAATCCTTGGTACACGCAGGCGCCTAGGGGAATAAGATATTTATACTTATATTTTATTTATAAATTAATTACATAAACCTACAACTTACCAATGCATTATCAAACATATGAAATTACCAATCAATGCTAAAGCAAGTTTATCACCTCTCCGATACTTGACTCAGTATCAAGTATGCTACACAATGCCAAACGAATGACAATTTAGTAGTTTATAGAATGTACACAATACCCGTGAAAAATACTTAAAATATCATTATACAACGCTACCGCCAACGTACACTCTCAGATACTTGCACATACACTTACGCATGCACATGCTCGTACACTCACGTACGCAAGCACGCATGCACACACACACACACACACACACACACACACACGCACCACGCACACACACACACACACACACACACACACACACACACATGTGCACACACATGTGCACACACATGTGCACACACATGTGCACACACATGTGCACACACACACACACCACACACACACACAACACACACACACACACACACACACACACACACACACACACACACACACACACACACACACACACACACACACACACACACACACACACACACACACACACACACACACACACACACACACACACACACACACACACACACACACACACACACACACACACACACACACACACACACACACACACACACACACACACACACACACACACACACACACACACACACACACACACACACACACACACACACACACACACACACACACACACACACACACACACACACACACACACACACACACACACACACACACACACACACACACACACACACACACACACACACACACTGGGCCAAGTTCCTCACCAATCATCAAACAGCCAACCAGAGTCGGTCAACTTCCAATGAACCACGTCGGCCGTGATGACGTCATCAAGTCCCTTGAGATTGCGGACAATGAGAGTCCGCTGTGCCCAGGGACACGCCAGGGACACGTACAGGTGGTAGCGGCCGCCCGCTGGCCGAAATTCGGCTGAGTCATCTAGGTGATCACGTGGTCACAACAAGCCGCTATAAATATATAATTTATTGCATTTCGCGATTCGGTTTCACTGGTGTTAAAACGTATAGCGAGTCTTTGGTTTATTGCGCAAGTGAAGATATAACTTACATAAACAACAAACGGATAAGTTAGGAAACCCAACGTACGAAAGGGTGTAAAACTTTGTTTTATCTAAATTCCGCTAAATTAAAATAAAGTTACGCCCCCTGTTACCTAACTGGGGTTACCGGGATTGACCAAAATCGGGGCTTCACATTTCCTGAAACTGAACATGTTTCAGGGTGATTTCTGATGACGTAAACAGGTGGAGATTAAAAGCAGACATAATGTCCTGCATGTTTATACCAAAAATGTACGCTAATCTAGGAGTGGTAACGAAACTGGTTTCCTAGCCTAGGTATCTGTTGAGTTTCATGTTATGAATTATTAATCTTAGTATATTGCATATAACATATATTACTTCTACTGCACCTCTGATTTGGTTTTGTGTTCATTCGTTTTCTTGGACCATTCACCAAAACCGATATATTTCGGAAACTCATTGATGGCTAGTCAGAGTTATTTATGTGCACGTTTGTGTGATATGCTTTGCTTCTTAGAGTGACTTTCACTTACCAGAGGTAAATGAGTTGTGCTCATGTAAGCTAATTTTATGTCACTCCGTTGTACTATTAGGCTTTTCGTTGCTTAACAAACCATTGACTGCTATTTTGAATGTTGTACCGATATCAAAACCAAGTCAGTGATGTATGTGTGAGAGGAGTGGGAGTCTACAGCTGAGACGATACCTGAGATGGTCCCCCGGATGGCGGCTTGTACCAGGGTCGACGGCTTCTTGGGTCTCCCTCCCGACAGAGTCGCCACCCGACGGCGGTTACACGTACTGTACACGACACCTACAGCGTTGAAGTTCACTCGAGGTTTTTGCATAACACCGCACTATATAGGTGACTGTTTAACATCAATGTACGATGACGATGACGATGACGATGACGATGACGATGACGATGACGATGACGATGACGATGACGATGACGATGACGATGACGATGACGATGACGATGACGATGACGATGACGATGACGATGACGATGACGATGACGATGACGATGACGATGACGATGACGATGACGATGACGATGACGATGACGATGACGATGACGACGTGCGTCTAGATTGCAAGTTTACACATCCTTAAAGTGTATTTAATAATAATAACATATGCATTTAAATTTAATTAATGAATTAAAACAATAAAAAGGTTTTATATACATAAACATCCAACAAGTAACATTAATAAACATTTCTAAAATAATAATAACAATAACAACATAAAAATATGGAATATTAAAAGAAGGCATCTAATGTAGTATATGTAAGTTACAAAGTATTTATAAAATAAGCATATACAAAGCTATGGAGTTGTTGATATCGTCATAAACGCGCGCTTATGTGCTTGCAGGTGAGTGTGCGTGCGTGCGTGTGTGTTGGTGCGTGTGTGCGTGTATGTTTGTGTTTGTGTATGCGTGTGTGTGCGTGCGTGCGTGCGTGCGTGTGTGTGTGGTGCGTGTATGTTTGTGTTTGTGTTTGTGTATGCGTGTGTGTGTGTGCGTGCGTGTGTGTGTGCGTGTATGTTTGTGTTTGTGTTTGTGTTTGTGTTTGTGTTTGTGTTTGTGTTTGTGTTTGTGTTTGCGTTTGCGTTTGCGTTTGCGTTTGCGTGTGCGTGTGCGTGTGCGTGTGCGTGTGCGTGTGCGTGTGCGTGTGCGTGTGCGTGTGCGTGTGTGTGCGTGTGCGTGTGCGTGTGCGTGTGCGTGTGCGTGTGCGTGTGCGTGTGCGTGTGCGTGTGCGTGTGCGTGTGCGTGTGCGTGTGCGTGTGCGTGTGCGTGTGCGTGTGCGTGCGTGTGCGTGTGCGGGGCGGGGCGTGTGCGTGTGCGTGCGTGTGCGTGTGCGTGTGCGTGTGCGTGTGCGTGTGCGGGTGCGTGTGCGTGTGCGTGTGCGTGTGCGTGTGCGTGTGCGTGTGCGTGTGCGTGTGCGTGTGCGTGTGCGTGTGCGTGTGCGTGTGCGTGTGCGTGACTGTGCCTTCTGTTGTTCCGTCTGTTTCCATTCAACCCCCTCCTTCTCCAGCCCCGTTACCCGGGTTCGTGTCTCACCGACGGCTGACGTCTGACGCAGGGTTGGCAAGATGCGGACGCACGATTGTGACACGCAGCAGCCGACTCGCTGGAGCGTGACCGTCATGGTCGAGTTGTCACGTGGCGAACGTAAGCTTCGTCGTTGATCGTGACCGCTGAATGTAATGACGTAGACACGTTCCTGTTAAACGGTCGTTTATTCGGTCACGTGAAAGGCGTGACAGTCTCAAAACTTAACGAAACTTTGAATGTAGGACTATGTTTGGGGGAATGGAATGTATAACGATGGCGACATATAACTATTGTATATAGTTCGTGCGTGAGTACAAGATCTCAAAGAAGGCATGCTCTTAACATTCATGTATGAAAAGGAATTTATCTTTTTCATTAAAGAAATTTCGAAATGGAAAATTATTAGCCCGAAATCGTGGTTTAACCAACCTTATTGCTTTGTGTAGAAAGTAAAGCATTGCTTTAATTCATTAATATTTTTTACATATTTCCGTGCAAATAAATTACAGAATGTAATAGGAAACAAGTCAGCATACACCATGTTTTGTGTAGGCCTGCAATAATTGGCATCGGAATGTAATGAACACAAGCACCAATTAAGCACCAAAACAGCACCACCCTCCAAACACACCCACCATTAGAACCCTTCAACTACACCCCCTGGCAGATAATTATAATTTATTTGGGTTAACATATAATATCGGGACACTAAACTAAGCTCCGATCTATTCCGACACATACTATACTATTATCGTTGCATCGAAAGTTCACGTGATATTATACTCTTCGCATCGCTACTGTACTATAGTCCACTATCTCGGACGTGGGCCGTCCGCACTGGACACGTGAGGCCAGTGAACTACCGGAGTCCTTATGGAGCGATGTGGTTGAATATGCCGCGTGTTCACGCCCGCAGCGGCATAGCGAGCAGGCGACACTCGATTGTCAACGACTGCGGCGGTATCGGGTCAACTCGGTACGAAAACCTACACTCGCGACACACCGCGGCAACAGATCGATATAACTCTCGAACGATGTACACGCTTGTCACAAACACACATTCGACAGATAAAACAACGGACAAACACAGACAGTAACCAACCTCACTCACCCGGCGACAGACTGACAGACTGGCAGACGTGCGTTGCTCACCTCGTGAGGTCACGACGCCCCTAGGCCCGCCGCCGATAAACGAGGTCACGGTGTCGCAGGGGTCGTCTCGGAGACAATGTCAACCCGTGTCGTTAGGTCAGACGTATGTTTTATCTTAGCACTGGGTGTATTATTTTATTTCACCGTTGTTGGTCGTTGGGTCCCTGAGGCAATGAACCAATTGTAAGCCACGCGTACTGCACGGTCGATATGTCCTATTAATTTTCAAAAAGAGGCCGTAATCAACACATCTAACCTGGTGCACTAAATAGGGCTTAACGCTGCATGCTATTTTAGAAACGATCTTACATACTCTTAATGCGTGTTTACAGATAACTTGTTTTAATGTATACAGTTTGCATAATATGTATAGCATTATCAAAAGGTCATAATTAAATCGGCCATGTTAAATTGGTACTATCTTATTATTACTACTATATTATTATTTAATCGATGTATTATTTTCTCTACAACGAACATATATTGTATATACCTGAACGTACAGGCGATCTAGTTAATTAAGAAAAGCGTTTATTTTACAACGTCGATATACGTAACAATGTTAGTCATTCCATCAGTTCTGTACATGCAGCATTTATCACAAGACGATATTGTATGAATGAATAACCACAATCGTCGTAACGAACATGTTAACGTTTATTTCATTCTCTCGCATCAAAAACAACTATTCAGCAAAATCACACCAGCCCAAAATCAAGAGTACATATGAGATGCGATCAACAAAACAAATTAGCTAACTCCAACGCTTGCAGTGAGATAAACCAGCTACTACACCGTGTATAAACATAACAAAACATAAGATTTAATCAGAGTAATGTTGAAATAAGCAGTTGAGTAACTGTTCTATAAATCGAACTTTTTTGGCCCTATATGTTAATCTGCTCGTATACATAAAAATATAACATATGTCACACACTTTGACGGACATATAGTTACGTATAAAGGCATGCACATAAAAATATAGGCGAAATATTCAAACAGCGTCGAGCATTTCTTTCTGAAACAAAATATCACGCACGTGCGAGTCTTGTAAGTAATTGTAGTTGATTTTAATTATAATCGGTGATTCGTGATCGCCAAATTATGACGTTTGATTTGATAGGCTCTATTGATAACGAAATTCCATTTTTTATCGCCACTGGCATGCGAATTTTTACATCAACATTTTATAGAAAGAAAGGCAATTAGTAATCACATTTGTGAGTTGTGAATGTAGAATTAGTATTACCACTAGAGGGCCTAACGTAACGTTCACCCAAGACATTCGCTACGCCGCTGCTTCAAAATAATCGCATCACTAAAATAACACTACCGTGTATACAGCATGCAATTATTACAATTCAACGAGCGTGTTTATTTGTGCTTGCGTGTCCATATTCACACTGTTGCCAGCAAGCGCGCATGCGCGACCCGTATGTGCCCGGAAGTAGACATCTCAAACGCGTACCACTCTTCATATCAATCTCAAGTGTGCTGAAGACGTTCTAGACTATTATATACAGAGGCTTTGCACTGGACGGAACGTCATACTGGTCATCATTGTCCACGCCCGTGGGGCTCGTCGAAATCTATGTCCGGTCCAACGGCCACGAGACCATTCTTGTTGAACTTCGGGCTCTCCTGGAAGAAAATACGATAACGTGTAATACTAATATTAATAACGTGTTACACACACGTCATCATGCATCACACATTGTAACGGTTACGAATCGAGGTGTAATTGTCTGTACAGACACACGGACGCCCGCTTGTGCGCAAGTACATGCGTTGGCGCGCGTACGCATGCCCACATGCGCCCACGTACACATGCACACACGCACTTACTTTCTCCAGAGAAATGATCATCATAACAAAAAGCATGCACCACACCAATGTTGTTACTGTTAAATCGGATATAGGGATCAATCAAATGGAGTGTTCTAACAGTTTACAAGCAAAAGTTATTTAGCCAAAGCATTATTTTCCTGATTTACGGATAGTGCAGTGCACGACAGGCTTACGGCTTTCTCCGGAAGAATACAACATTATACATTAGAATATAATACAATACACATTATACAAAACAATACAATGACATTTTATTGTCTCGGAAGGGAAATTAATTTGCAGCGTTCATAAAATAATAAATAAATACACAAATAAACTAGTAAAAATACATATAAAATACTTATAAATACATCAATAAAAGTTTCTAAATCTTAATCATGATAAAAAACTTCATCTATTTTCTAATTTGAACACTTGGACATATGTTCTATTTATGCAAATGATACTGGGGATGCCACTATGGTCTTGGATGGGCCTGGCAACACTTCCGCGCACTGCTGTGCGAAAGGTGGACAATAGACATCCCATGGAACGAATAGGTTCCCTATCACGGTACGGCCGGTGACATGGAAAGACAGCGCTACTTTCGTGACGGCCCCTAAACGTCGTACGTACGTAATAGAAGTGCGTGATGTGGTGGAAGTTGGTCGTCTCTCTGAGGGCGGGCATCTGGTAGAGCTCACGCAAGTATGGCCACAAGTACTTGTAGTCGGTCACACGCTTCTTGTTGCACTGTAAACAAAGTACGGGTTGTAGCAAAGTACGGGTTGTAGCAAAGTGCGGGTCAAATGTAAACTTGTAGTTCGAAGTACTGTTACGGGTTGTGACAAAGTACGGTTGTGATCGGTGGCAAAGTACGGGTTGTAGCAAAATACGGGTTGTGGCAAAGTACTGGTTGTAGCAAAAAGTACGGGTTGTGGCAAAGTACGTGGTTGTGGCAAAGTACGGGTTGTGAGCAAAGTACGGGTTGTGGCAAAGTACGGGTTGTAGCAAAGTACGGGTTGTGGCAAAATACGGGTTGTGGCAAAGTACTGGTTGTAGCAAAGTAAGGGTTGTAGCAAAGTACTGGTTGTAGCAAAGTACGGGTTGTAGCAAAGTACGGTTGTAGCAAAGTACGGGTTGTAGCAAAGTACGGGTTGTGCAAAGTAAGGTTGTAGCAAAGTAACGGTTGTAGCAAAGTACGGGTTGTAGCAAAGTACTGGTTGTAGCAAAGAGTTCAAATACGGGTTGTGGCAAAGTACGGGTTGTGCAAGTACGGTTGTAGCAAAGTACGGTTGTAGCAAAGTACGGTTGTAGCAAAGTACGGGTTGTAGCAAAGTAAGGGTTGTAGCAAAGTACGTGTTGTAGCAAAGTACGGGTTGTAGCAAAGTACTGGTTGTAGCAAAGTAAGGTTGTAGCAAAATACGGGTTGTGGCAAAGTACGGGTTGTAGCAAAGTACGTGTTGTAGCAAAGTACGGGTTGTAGCAAAGTACTGGTTGTAGCAAAGTAACGGTTGTAGCAAAATACGGGTTGTGGCAAAGTACTGGTTGTAGCAAAGTAAGGGTTGTAGCAAAGTACTGGTTGTAGCAAAGTACGGGTTGTAGCAAAGTACGGGTTGTAGCAAAGTACGGGTTGTAGCAAAGTACGGGTTGTAGCAAAGTAAGGGTTGTAGCAAAGTACGGGTCAAGATAAACTACGCGTCATAACATATCACGGGTCACCTTCATCACGCGAAAATACGCGCGTACACGTATACCTAGGAATGATACGTTGGGTTTTCCAAATGCATGTCAGTGTAGCACTGGATGACGGATATCATAATTCATTGTACATCGCCATGTATAGTATGAAATTAATGTTGGTGTTGGGCCGCTGCGCAGTGAGAAAACCTCCAAGGGACACCACTGAAGTTGTCCCTATAGGAACATAAATGTCAGTGTTGGAATGTGACTCAAGATGGTACATATGAAAAAACATGTTATGAGTAACATGTGTATTTAAGCTCATCGAGAATGTATGCTAATGGCGACAACAGCGTGTTTTGTCACGTGTAAGTATATTTATAAAAACATCGACATAGCAAAGATACCACGTACGAAATTACAATTGTGTGAGACGATAAATTTCACTGCATAGCAACGTTAGCTGTAGATGCAGCAGTAACAACAACAGCAGCAACGGCAATGGCAGCAGCGCACAACACCTCGTACTCTACCATGTGAAGCCCTACAGCGACCAGTTAGAGAACGAAAATTGTATTCACCCAAAAGAGAGCATTGTAGACTTTGTCGAAGCGGATCAGGGTTGTGTAGAGGCCGATGTCAATCGTTGTCAGTTGGTCTCCGGTCAAGTAGCGCTTCTCTGACAAGATGTTATCCGCCTGGAGCACAGACGCACTAACCATGAGTCACTGAGTGCAGTCTAACGTTCTAGTACCCAGTGCATTCGCCAGAGGGCAGCACCGCACGGGCAGAACGATTCGACGCCGAAGTCATGACAGTTTAGCTTCTACTGCACATTTTATTTAAGGTAATAATTTGAACCGACTTATAAAAAGGGCGTTGACACAAATGCACTGGTGCGCGTTGACAACAACGACGTAATTGTTTCTAAGACCGTATGGAACGTGCAAACCTCATCAGACTCCTATACGATCTAAGCCGTGGTATGACACATCGATTGTAATGAATCGAGATAGCAAAAAGACCATAATTATTTATTTTAGTATTTACTTTGTTACATTAGTAGCGCCTTTGAGTAGGTTGTTAACCCGGATACACGGCGTTTCGTAAATGTTTCGTACTTCAGTGTGGGGAATTTATATATCTACTACAGGCAAAAACCTCGAAACACAACCTTCAGTGTAAAACAAGCAAATGACACGTGACAAATGATGATATCACCTACGCGGAGAAAGACAGGGACACAATTAGGCCTAGTGACGATGCTACACAATTCAAGTGCTAATATCGTATTTGCACCCATTTGCGTCGCATTTGCACCTTGATGAACATGCTGTCAATGTCCTACCTAATCTAACATAGACCGGGAAACACGAGTAACTATGAGAGGTCTAGCTGGTAGGTTATTGTGTTACCATGTCCATGGTGGCGAAGACCTTCTTGATGGCGCGGTCATATGTCGCCTGAGTGACCGCCCGCGTCGCCTTGTACACGCCTTGACTCAAGTCTCTACAACAGCACGTAGAGCGACATGTCACCTAGAGCATGTGTGACAACTTATAAAACATATATGATTACCTTATTGACAACTGTAGTGCATAATACAGCAAGGCGTAGTGTTAAAGTCGTGACATACAAATTGTGTTTATTTAATTGAGAGTGTTTTGGCTTAGTCTTAGATCAATGTACGAGCGAGCGAGCGAGCGAGCGAGCGAGCGAGCGAGCGAGCGAGCGACCGGACGGACGGACGGACGGACGGACGGACGGACGGACGGACGGACGGACGGACGTACGGACGGACGGACGGACGGACGGACGGACGGACGGACGGACGGACGGACGGACGGACGGACGGACGGACGGACGGCACGGACGGACGGACGGACGGACGGACGGACGGACGGACGGACGGACGGACGGACGGACGGACGGACGACGACGGACGGACGACGGACGACGACGACGACGGACGACGGACGGACGGACGGACGGACGGACGACGACGACGGACGGACGGACGGACGACGGACGACGGACGGACGGACGGACGACGGACGGACGGACGGACGGACGGACGACGACGGACGGACGACGACGGACGGACGGACGGACGGACGGACGAGACGGACGACGGACGGACGGACGGACGGACGGACGGACGGACGACGGACGGACGGACGGACGAACGAACGAACGAACGAACGAACAAACAAACGAACAAACTAACGCGTCTGCATTCAACGTCATAGTTTGCATGCGACGCTTAACGAACACCGCTAGTTAACCGAGTGACCTATCCCAACTCACGGCTGGATGTCTCCCGTCAACTCGTCAATCTCGTCCCTCAGGTGCTCGGGGTAGTAGTCGAGGTCCCGCTGCTCGGGCGAGGCACAGAAGGCGTTGAAGCTGGAGTTGAGCATGTGCATGATGTCCTTGGACGAGTTGCTCACGATCGTACTTCCCTTCTTGTCCCACAGCACGGGCACGGTGAAGGCGCCCTTGTAGTCTGTCGACACAACAGGTACAACCATTATAACCATTAGTTTACCCCGACGACATGTGCACATCCGTTGTCCTCATGCGAGTCCAATAATGATTCATGTAATATTTAAACATTCCTTTTTGTCGCAAAAAACGTTGTTGAATAGTGATTTAACTTCATTTTACTTTCCTGGGAGATCTCAGCGTGATACCATAGTGATCATATACGAAACATTTAATTTATAATAATAATTTATTTCTCTTTGCAATCATAGGGATTGAATCGGATACATAAGAACATAACAATGCATACATTTGCCTAAGCTAATAGATACTATTAGATAATTGAAGACATTATCACAATATACAATTATAATATAAACATTAAATAATATATACAGTCGTGCCTCGTTTTTCCGCACACGTTGGTGCCCAACGTTGTTGGTCGGATAAACAAAACGTGCGGATTAGCGAGGCACCTTATTATACATGGCAACAAGGTCGTTTCCACAGACATAAGACATTTAAATATTTTATCAATACATATTTGACTAAAATTATTAGAAAATGATAACTAATTTAGGACATTTATTTAAGCGAAACAAGATCGATACAGGCATTATTAGGGTATGTGCAACGGGAACTTACCGGGTTCAACCATCCTATAGATATCCGCCATTCCCTCCTTCCCATTGATAGTGTCCTGCGTGCAGTCGGGTTTCTAAAAACAAAGACATTCTGTAAACAACTGATTAGTTGCGTGTTTGACACCGTGTCACGCCATGTCACACGGTGTTAACTGTTAAGTCGTTTGACATGGCGCACGCCCATTTGACACCGAGTCACTGTGACCGACGATGACTTCGCTATACGATCAACTGCAGATAATTACTAAACAATGCACACACCGCTGCACAGCGTTGACAACAATTACATCGCCATTACACACGTAAATGTAATCACATATCTTGCTTAGAAAACCGCCCAATCTCGTCACCGATTTTTCCCTATCGGTCGCCGTGACATGATGTCAAACGTCATTGCTTTTGTAATTTCGTGCGTCAGAACATGTTGCGTCCTGTTAATCTTGCGCCGTGGTGTGATAACATTATACAACCTTCAGCAGTGCTAATGTGTTGTATCCATGCATAACTTTGATTACAGGGCAATTGCTCCAGGTATGATTTTTCTAATGTTATCTCTTTGAGTTATCAGAAGTTTCGAAGTGAGGTGACGACCTCAACGTGACTTTGCAATAAACGCTGATGCCTACATCGGAACTTTTGACCCGCGTATCGTTCGCTTTTTCCTCACGGCGTCTAGACCTGTTTTGTCGGTGCATGTCGCACAACACTTTGTACCGAATGCTTTATTTTTATCGGTCAGTAGCACTTTAGCCCGGCTGTTTGTTAAATCGGTCAGGAGCACATTGGCCTGCCTGTCAAAATGTCCCAAGTCTGAGCAAAGACACATTGTGCCGTCAAGTCGGGTCCAATTTTTTGCAACTCTCCACTCTCCAGCACTATGTCTTCCAAGTTCGCCTGTCCTGAGTAGTCTGACGAGTTATTTTCACGTCACGTTCATTTCTTTATAAGGCCACCTTATTCTTGGCCGACCACTTTTCCTCTGTCCCTCAATCCTTCCCCGCATGGTGATTTTTCTACGTGTGACATTTGCATGACCAAAATAAAAACATTTCTGTTGGAGACTAGATCCGGCAAATGTTATTGGATTATTAAATATATTTAATATGTTGCTATTATTTTAAAGGAGTTTCTGCGACACGAAATGGATTATTTCGTGTGCCTAATTGTACTGAAACGTTATTCCTTGGTAATATAAAACGCTTTGTAATGTACACAATTATGTATTAATATAACTATTTCATGTAACAGTATACCATCATTTAATTAGTATTATGCATTTTGATCACTATTTACTGGTTTACTAATAATGTAGCGAAACAGAACCCTTTTCGAAACCCAAATAACTCAGCGTATGCGGAGTTTCCAGTTTGGACACGGCTAACAGTGATTAATAAAAACATAACTCTAATTAAATAAAAGCAACTAATTGCATTAAATGATTATATTAACCAGATTATGTACAACACAAAAATAACTTAGCGTACTCAAAGACCCGTTTTGATACTAATTTTGGAAACGAAAGAATCCCTTTCGGGTGCCAAAGTCCTATTAAAGGAATTCTTTGGAGTTCCTTTAATAGGACTTTGGCATGAGTAAAACAAACCACCACTGACCTCTGCGTTGAACTTCCACCCTTCAGGCGTGAGCACCCAGTCGACGACGTTCAGGGAGACAGCGTCCTCCAATCCCTTCAGCTTCCTCATGATGAGGGTTCGGTGGGCCCAGGGGCACCCGAGGGCCACATACAGGTGGTAGCGACCAGGCTCGGGCTTGAACTCAGAGTCCTCTGTTGGAAAATGAAGACAACAAAGTCAGGTGTGATATCTTTTCTAGATATTTTGACATACGTAAATCTTTGGCGTTGGAATCGGCGAAACTGGGGATGAAACACGAAACAATTAGGGTGGGAACTGAAGATAGGATTAACCCCCAAAATTGATGCATTCTTTGGTGTAATCTGAGATTGATGAACACCCTGGAAGGTGGTTTTGCCAGTGCAAATGTAGATGTTTTGAGAGCCAACATAATTATGTTTAACGTCGCTGAAACATTGTCAGCTGCACCTCATGTCCCCGTTTTCCGATGTCGTGATCGGAGACAACTCGAAACGGGACGAGGAGAGACGCTGAATCTCAATTAATATTGGGCGTTAGCCACACGCGAAATATTAATTTCGTTCTCTGGTTTTACGGCCGCGTAGTTGTTTTAGAACACCGATTCTTAACTTTTTTATCGTCACCCAAATTCTGGACGCGTGACGTGCCTGGCGACTAGTGACTTCAGGCGGTGTACTGTGATAACTGACAGATAAGTACAAAGTAGCTACTGCATAAACAACTATAACAAAAACAACCCGTTGCGTGTCAGTTGCGCGCTGAACACGGAGGTCCAACCAATCAGTGACACCCATTGCCTTATAGTCATACGACAGAGGCCTCGTTTTTAAATAGAACACACTATTGACTAACGGAGTAAGGAATACCGCACGATTTCGACAATATTGAAGGATATTACGCTAATTGTCGTAATGCTAGTGGTGATGAGGATTCAGACAATCTAAGAAAATACAACGTGCTTTACTACGCTGATTAATGCAATACGTGTCTGTGAAAGTGTGCGCTAAAAGCTTCGAAATAAATGTCAACGTCCTTTTGTGTGTTTAAATAAAAAGGAGTGTCTCTGGATGTACGAATGTGGTCATTTTTTAATGTGTACCTATGGTTGCGTCACACGTAGACACCGTGACGATTGACGTATCTCACAATGAGAAAACAGAATGTAGCAACGTTTAGCGTGTCTATGACGTCATAATCAAACTCACCTACACAATACGGGAGGGCACCAACTACTTTTATGCGTGTGTTTATTTAGTAATTACCATGACTTTATACGCCCTCTGTCTGGAGATGATGTCAATGGTGCACCATGGGGTATGGAGGGCATCGAATCGACTGTCATTTTACCAGCCAAGTGGATAACATCGTGTAATATAACTGCGCGAATCTACTCCTCTATTGTGTTATTCACGATATTCATTGTCATTCAGAAACCACTATTTGTGACATCGTTTGGGACAACAGAAATTGCATCCCTTTTCCCGTCTGCGTGGCTTTGAGAAAGTGACGCCAATTGCAGTCAAACGGGAGTTTAAAAACGATTAAAGCGAATGGCGCGGACAGTGGAGTAGCTAAAACCTAGCTATTAACGACTGCATAGTTATAGACGGTTATTTCGGTGACACTGTGTAGTTATTTGACAAGCTCTCATAGGTAAAGATGCTTATTGATTGAGACACTTCACGGAAGGTGCTTTCTTTCAGCGTGACCTCAGTGACACGGCTCTCGTCGCAGAGAAGAACAAGTAAACTTCGCTCAAATGATTAACCAATTTACCGAAATCAAAAGAAGAAAAGCGGTTTTCTTAATCTGAAGTCCAAATTTATTTGTGTGTTCGTTGTTTTTATTTGCGATTCTTTGGTGAATGAATGCCAAACGTAGCCATTATGTGGACGTGTATTTGTTAGAGCGTGGTCAAATCTCGACTGGCGCGCGTTTTTTCCTAGTTAATTATAGCGTTTTTCTAAATTGCTCTGCTCAATTTAATATGTTTTCGGGGGGGGCACAAACAAAGGACAATTCATAGTTCACATCGAATAAAACGTGAACGTAATGTTTGGTGTTTCTAAGTGTTTGCAAACAACATTTAACGTTTATGTAACGACAAAGGATTTTACGAGGTCGGAGGTAGACACAGCATGTACCGAAATATACGCACGGGACGTGCATTGTCGTCCACCGTTACGCTACACAGTAGTTAGGCGACAAATGGTTGTAAATCTGTCTACCCAAGACACGAGACGTCACGGTTTTTTTGGTTGCCTTTGCAATTATGCGACGCGCGTTAATGAATGCCAAACCCATTACGTGGACGTGTATTTGTTATAGAGCGTAGTCAAATCTCGACTGGCGCGTGTTTTTCCTAGTTAATTATAGCGTTGTTCTAAAGTGCTCTGGTCAATTTAATATGTTTTCGGGGGAGCCACAAACAAAGTGGCTTTGTCCAATCATAATTTAGTTAAAAACATGAGCTCTTTTTGCACACTCAGGCTTGATGCAGGATGTCTGCGATATACATCGTCGCAAGTGATACGAAAAACGAAATACACTTGAATGCACCAATTATGTAATATACGTATCGGTGATGTAACAGGGTGGATCCAGTGTGGGTAAGATAGGTTGGGGTGCGGCGGGGTCACAGTACCCCCAATTGCATCCCTCCATGGTCGCCACAGGAAGATGACGTTGGTGAAGAATTTTCTCAGCCAACCCGCCTATGCGTTATGGGCTTAATAATTTAGCTTGCCAACACTGTGTAAGACTGTTAGACGGACCATCAGATGTATACAGGTATATCAATTAATGGTTTGTCACGAGTTATTCACAACGCGACTGGATAATTCCCAATGAAATGTAGTTGGCGACAGAATATATACGACTGACATGGATGAAATATGAAACCTTTTTGGCGATCCTATCGACTTTATGCAGCGCGACTGAACAACTCTAAACCGTTATTGAATTAAATGAAACATATTTGTAAACGCTTATGTCAATATTAATAATAATTACCATTGTAATATGGTATTTTTATTAACGTCATTATTACTACTATTATCATTATAATTACAGTAATTAATGCAAACTATTACCGTACCTGCCACGCGCCCGTTGAATCCATCCGATGCAATGGGCGACGCTTTCTTGGGCTTCGCTTCGGCAGCATAGTAACGTCGTCCACCAGCCACGCTGGTCAGTACGGTTTGACCACCACACAGCAACGCCTTGACCGCCTCAGTAGACAGTCGCTGCGTCTGACACAGCACCAAGGAACGACTTAGACTGGACAACATGTCAGTAGGTTGGTTTTACGTCTCGATGTTAGTGTCGTCTCTCACAAAGATGTCCGCGTCCTTTTCGTTTGCCAAATTCCGCGTCGCGTTATTGAGCTATTCGTTGTCTGTAAAGAGAGGATGTAAATATACCAGTGTCCGCCATTTTGGCTAGAACTCAACAGATGTCTCGTAAGCAGGTTAGAGTCAAGTAGTTCATTCGTATAAACTACTCCAGTGTTTTGATAGACCGAATACCAGTATATGAATATACATAATTATATAGAGATCTATGTCGGTTTACTTATAACTGGCAATTTAGATTATAATACTATGGATAACGGAAGCATTTTCGGGCATATGTTCGGATTCAAATAAAACGTCACTAATGCTACACAATATATACATTGTTGTTTGGGTGGCAGGCGACAACTATAGTCTGTATTGGTATTAATTGTGATAGAGAACAATCTTTTCTGAAATTATATCAGAAATTAATGTAGAAGTAATAAACTATATCACGCACACTAGAACGCCCCAACCACCAGTGACACGCCTCCTCGTACACCCAGTCACACACTCGTCTATTATTGACGTTCAACACATGCGTGTAACCTTATCTAATCATATATAATTGAGCCCTGCTCAATTACTTCGTAATATGATACCCATGTGTCCTACGCTACACTGCGCCTACTGAAAACAGCACTTCGTACGATGTCAAACAAACACATGCGACCATTGTTTTCCATTGAGAGGAATTCGCACATATGTCCTGGAGTCGATATGAATATAGGTATATGCAGACAGATGAACATCTTTGGACTTATAGTAAGAGCATGTTTTAAAGGAAGTATTTTAATTTAGTTAATACCGTAAGTACTGCCAATATATATTTTGTTTGGCAAGCAATATATTTCGAGGTTCGCAGTGCATTAGTTTGATACGTAAGATCTTCGAGCTCATAATTATTAATACAAACTTAATTAAATAGATATTGTATTCGTAAGTTGCTTGTTTACAACAGCTGCGTGGGAATACTTCGTTCGCTTAACTTGACAACCGATGTGTCTAGCGGACGCGATAAACATAGGCAAACGAGACTAAAAAACACCGAGTACTTGACATAACTGACAAGGAAATCCTAGATTACGTCTGCCAAAGGTCAAGGTAACACTATATACAAATACCCGTGAGACGGCGGCAATGTGTTTTACAGTTACGTAAACAGTGGAACTATCGCCATCCTCGTCTCCTCGCCCGCTTAAGACTGATCATATTGTTATCCCTCACACACCGTAAACACATTCCTTCTATTTTGTGTCTATATCTGGCACATGTTTATTTATTTTGGTGATCTCCCAAAGTTTGTCAGGAGATCTCTAAATTCCAACTGCATACAATGAGTGTGGATACAATTTTTATTTACAATGTAGTTGCAGTATACAGTAGTCTAAAGTCCGTTTTTGCTTATCAGTATATTATATAATTTTACAGTTCCTTTTCTTCTTGGCGTTATGTTTCGGCCCGAAACGTGAGTACATCCGTTTGTAGGCGAATGTTCCAATCGACCAATCCTTTATACCACTATGCCTGGCGGCCATTTTGAATATTGTTAATTAGTCACGTGGTGGCGGTGGCGGTGGCGGCGGCGATAAAACACGACTGAGGAACGTGTGTGTCTTCACCTGCTCCTCCTGGTGGTTGTGTCTGACGTTACCGACAATTTCGAACACAGCCTCGGTCAACTTGAGTCTTCGATTAGCTGGAAACGTGACGACAGGACACGGAACAGCCACTTCACAGGTTAAAGGGCACACACTCGGCCACCACCTGCTTGGTGTTCATAATATATTACATATGTTTACAAAACCCTCATAAACAATCACCATATGACATCCTTACTCCATATACCATTTGGTTTACGAAATCGCGGCTCTAGTCGATTGTGTTGGTTGACGTCTTTCAGCAGCTATACGAGTATATATATATGTATATATTGCCCTAGTATTAGGCCTATGTGAAAGCGTTATTGATGTATATCTGGAAAATATTACTCCCGGCTGTTGGCTGTCACGTAGGCAGCGTGACTGGGCTGCGGTGACTCAGCATCATTCTAATGAATAAACATGTTTTATTAATTGTGAATTCGCTCCATTGAATGGATCGCCTGCTTATGCATCGAGAGGGACAATCCATGGCTGGTGCGATTGCATCAATCAGAGCTCACCGTTGTTCTCGTGTGTTCTGTAGCGACGTGTGTTATTGACTGGATGTGTATTGAACAACTTGTGAATGTAAACGTGTTATTTTTAAGCGGCTGGGAACCATTGCACGTCCACGGTTTGTTGAGCGTCATTTGATCGCATGTTTCGACATGCTGCCGTGTCTATTGGATAACGTCAGCGCCGGAACGACAAGATAACCACCCACGCCGTCACAGACTGCACCGCCACTGACAGCTGCCACTGTCAATGTCATTGACACCGCCATTGACAGTGCCACTGATATTGCCAGTGACACTGCCACTGTCACTGACATCGGCACTGACACCGTCATCACCAGTGTTAAATGCAAATGACTGATACCACCACCGACATATGAAACCGCCACTGAGACTGCCACGGTCACTGCCACTGCCACTGCCACTGCCACTGCCACTGCCACTGCCACTGCCACTGCCACTGCCACTGCCACAGACACAGACACAGACACAGACACAGACACAGACACAGACACTGCCACAGACACAGACACTGACACTGACACTGACACAGACACAGACACAGACACAGACACAGACACAGACACAGACACGACACTGACACTGACACAGACACAGACACAGACACAGACACAGACACAGACACAGACACAGACACAGACACAGACACAGACACAGACACATACACTGACACTGACACTGACACTGACACTGACACTGACACTGACACTGACACTGACACTGACACTGACACTGACACTGACACTGACACTGACACTGACACTGACACTGACACTGACACTGACACTGACACCATCATTGTCATCACCACCGCCATTGCCAGTCATACTGCCTCTGCCCCTAGCATTGACACTAACACCTCCATATAAACCTTCACTGACACCACCGCCACCGCCACCGCCACCGCCACCGCCACCGCCACCGCCACCGCCACCGCCACCGCCACCGCCACCGCCACCGCCACCGCCACCGCCACCGCCACCGCCACCGCCACCGCCACCGCCACCGCCACCGCCACCGCCACCGCCACCGCCACCGCCACCGCCACCGCCACAGCCACCGCCACCGCCACCGCCACCGCCACCGCCACCGCCACCGCCACCGCCACCGCGACAGCCATCGTAAAATATCAAGTAAGCCTCGAATATACTCTATGACATACAAGAAGCCACTTTGATACTACACGCGTAACGACGAATATCCTTTGAAATAATAATGTGCCAAGACTGTCCTCACTGTGAGGTGTGACATATGCCTTACTCAGACTTACAAATGTTATGTCAATATGTACTCTGTGACAATCATGCACGCGGGATAGGCCTAAGCATAAATTATGGGTTAGTTCGAGAATTATCTTTAACTAAACAATGAAAGCGAAACATTTTATTTTACCTTATGCCATTCCTTATTCCAGACGAAATTGTCGCGTGTGTTATTTTTATCCAGTATCATTCGACTGCGGATATCTTTTCGTCACGACATTGTCAGTTAAACTACTTAGAGTTCATATAAACCTACAAAATGGGCAGTTAAATTTAAGAATTGTTTTGCCCACCAAATACATGTACGTTGAAGTTATTTGAAGTTCAGAAAAATCAAACGCTACGCCAATATCTATATGTGTAGCTCGTGTTTCTGATTAGTTGCTAAACACTTTCCCACGAGTGACGTACGTAACAATGCATCCGAAGTGGTGTGTGACGTAGAGATCCTATTGTGTTTCTCACGGCGACAGACGCCACACAAAAAACTGAGATGTTTTTACTTCGCGACTGATAACATTCCACGCTGATGTATTTTGGCAGGGACACAGGGATAGTGTGTGGAACGGAAAAAGACGTGTTGAAACTGGGATAAGATGTTGGGAGTTATAACGACTCCTGCATGGCCAAGGCCTGGGAATAGGATGCTGGTGGTGAGAGATAGTAGAACCCTCTCTAAAGACCACCACCTCAATAATCCGTACATTTCTCAATGTTCATGTAGCACTGATATTGACGCTGATTTCGTACACAAGCAAATCGCCTGTAAGACAACATCTGCATTAAGACCACACCACGCAGTAGATGGTCGTATTATCGAAGTGCCTCTGCATATAGTTAGCGAGAAAATTGTACGGTGAATACCATATGGGTCTAGGATAACATTAAAGACCATTTTAGAAAACAGCCAGTCATGACAAACACATTTTTTTGTTACGGACCGGTGTTTTATAGGGATATGTGCATTAACGTATAAAGTTCGCAGTAGCGAGATTGTTGTACTAATTCACACGAACACAACTGCCTACACGACATTTCACAGACGACGTCAACTCGAGCCACACATAAGTTTTCACGGTAAAAAAAATCCGGCCAACATATTCTATAGGAACAATAAAAATGCCAAAGGACCATGACCCAATATCCTTCCTTCTAAAAACGCCAGTTGTACACTGGGACACAACCCTGACCTACCTGGGATGAGTTCTTTCCCGTATGTGAGAGCCGTGCTGACTAAACGTGCTTCCAAAATCCCCAAGTCACTGCCGAAAATACGTCATCTGCCCACGAAATCTGCCCAGCAGTGCGACCTGGCAGCAGCGCGCAGCACACAGTACGGCTTACCGGAACGCCTCCGCGGGGTTGGGTGGTCACGTGACCGGCTGCACGTACGTAACTATAAAAAATCACGAGCCCGGCACGTTACGCGATAAGCCTCTTTTTGACGGCGGCTGTGTAACGTGTGGACTCGTTAGCGACCAACACACTCGCGGGACGCGGGACGAGCCTGGACGGGACGGGACGGGACGCGACGGGAGCGGGAGCGGGGAAACAAACGCGTCCATGTGGGTCAGTTCTCGGAATGTGCAACAGCAGTGTTGTTGTTTTTGTTGTTGTAATCATTATTTAGTTGCTATATCACAACCAGACCTGTTGTTGCAATGATTGTATAGTTAGTAGTCGTATTAATAGCAAAATGGGTACCCAATGTGTAAATGTCGTTAGGCGTACGAGTGATAGACTAATGTTTAAAGTTGTAGTGAAACATGGATCAGGAAGATAATGTTCCAGTAGAAAGATCGATACGTGATGATTAATCACAGTGCCGGTTTGCAAGGCGGTGGAGGGAGTAAATTACTCAGAGCAAGTGTCGCTTCTGTCGGGCCGTGTTTACTGCTCGGTTACCATAAGCAACGGTCTCCAGACACGTACTATTGTTGTCATTATTTATGCGCCTTTGTGTTATCAATTTCTCTGTCAATGTGCAGGAAACCAGATATACGCAATATCTACCAACATAATCGCCTTCATATCCACAACAACCTACACCGTCGCCACGACCGAAGCCAGCACAAGTTTTACTCCTCTCGCCATCGACAAACCTTCGCCACAGTAGTGATGGACGACGTGGATATTTCGCGGATAACCGCGTTACCATGGTAACACTTGCACGTTGAGCCTACTACAGCCAAAACATTGACCCCGTC
This sequence comes from Ridgeia piscesae, assembly GCA_025642075.2. NCBI lineage: Eukaryota > Metazoa > Annelida > Polychaeta > Sabellida > Siboglinidae > Ridgeia > Ridgeia piscesae. Next base: position 121,317 of record JAODUO010001169.1, on the reverse strand, counting down.
GCACGAGCCTCGTTCAGTTCGATATGATTACTTTCTCGGACACCATAAAACACTACGTCATTGTAGCGCCTTACGTGGCGTATTAAACGACGTCTCGTCACCGGTCTTATCTGTCTCGGCATCAGAGAGTTGGTCAGTGACGGTGCATATCTGATTTTTGGGGCGTGCAAAACATACGTGAGTGCAAACACGTAGGCACGTCGATGGTTCAACACGACTGTCGGTGGGTGTAGGTTGGTAGGTACATAATCTACTTTTATATATATGTGTACATATAATATATATATATATATATATATATATATATATATATATATATATGTATATATGTATATATGTATATATTATATATGTATATATGTATATATGTATATATGTATATATGTATATATGTATATATTATATATGTATATATGTATATATGTAATATAGTATATATAATATATATATATATATTATATATATATATATACATATATACAACACATAGTATATATATATATATATATATATATATATATATATATATATATAAATTGTATGTTTGTATATGTTTATATATGTTTGTGCGTACGTATATATGTATGTGTGTAGTATGTATGTGGTAGATATGTGTGTATATTTATATGTATGCAGTATATATGTTTGTACGTATATGTATGTATGTATGTATGTATGTATGTATGTATGTATGTATGTATGTATGTATGTATGTATGTATGTATGTATGTATGTATGTTATGTATGTATGTATGTATGTATGTATGTATGTATGTATGTATGTATGTATGTATGTATGTATGTATGTATGTATGTATGTATGTATGTATGTATGTATGTATGTATGTATGTATGTATGTATGTATGTATGTATGTATGTATGTATGCTATGATATGTATGATATGTATGATGCATATGTATGTATGTATGTATGTATGTATGTATGTATGTATGTATGTATGTATGTATGTATGTATGTATGTATGTATGTAAGTAGTTATGTATGTATGTGTATGTGTATACGTATGTATGTACATATGTATATACGTATGTATGTACGCAAGTGTGTACGTCTGTGTGTACGTATGTATGTACGTATGTATATAAGTATGTATGTACGCAAATCCGTCACGCTTCAGTAGTGCATGTGTCTAGACAGCATTGACCGCGTCTGTCCCCACGGGCCCGGCCGTCGGATTTGCAGTGACCGCTCTTTTACACCAGCCTATTGATTTTCCGATACCCGGGCGAAAACATCCGATTGCTTTATTTCACAACACAGTTCTCTACAAATCAATACGTAAACACGCAGTTGATATCTCGTGAGTTAATGAGTGGCTATTGTACAGAGTATTTAATGGGGCACAGCGCGTGCGGTATATTGGGACCTGGCGGATAACGACCCGTGGTAAGAATAGTCGGCGTTGGGCCAGACCCGCGTGGCTTCGGTGTTTACATGTTTCACCTTCCAGTTGATGTAGCATAACCACGTGTCTACACCGTACTCACGTAGGAGGCTAGCACTGCCGTAATTAACACGGTAAGCAAGGACAAATGGCTACGCCGTATGCTGGTCTCACGAGAGCAAATGTGGAGTAGGTGAATGTCCAGCCGACTTGGAAAGCTACATAATATATTTTTGAGTCTACGTGATAAGTTAATAAGATGCCAAAAACAAACCAGTAAGGGTAACAGGGTGGCATTTTACAGAAACTGGTAAACGCTTTATAGGAGTGCGTATATAAATCTCATTTTAAACGCGACCAAAACCGTGCCAATTTTCCGATACAATTTCGTACTGCTTTTGAATAGCTATCCTGTGAGGATGGTTTCTCGACCACACTATATTTGGTAGTTTCCGTGCGGTCACGGTATCTACGTGAGATACCTCTCCTAAGATGACGTTTGTCGAAAAGATCCAATAATTTCACATTATTCGGACTAGAACATGCCCATTTTCGATATGCACTACGATGATGTAGCGCCGTGTGTGTTTATTATAATCAATCTATGTGCGCCCGCCCACCCGCCCGCCCGCCCGCCCGCCCGCCCGCCCGCCCGCCCGCCCGCCCGCCCGTCCGACGTACGTACGTAAGTACGTCCATACATACGTACGTGCACATACGTACGTGCACATACGTATGATCAATGAACATACTACACGTGTTCACATGTTCACCTTGTTTTACTCTGAAAACCTCCCTGTCTTATCTCCCTCCCGCCTCCATTAAAGTATAATATACAATACGCCGTCACAAAGCACTCACGCACGTACTTCCGCGCACACAAAGCGGCCACAGTTGTCGAGGTATGCGGTCAATATCACCGGGTCAGCGGGTATACAATGACCATTCACCTTGGCCGTGCACCAGACACAAACGGCTACTACAAATGCTGCTGATATACTGGGCCGTGGCACCAGGTGGACACGTGAACAGTTATCTTTAATCTTCAAATGCTTGGCGCAAGATGAAATGGAACTGGTTGTGATAACCATATTGAAGGTACAATCACGAACATCTGCTGACACACAGAACATTACGCATGTTTGGGTAAATGCGTTTAACTTGCAGACATTCTTTAGAAGAACAAAACGATTGCGTAAATGAGTGAGTGAGTGAGTGAGTGAGTGAGTGAGTGAGTGAGTGAGTGGGTGAGTGTATGATTTAGTGAGAGTGATTGGCGCTAGTGAGTGTGTGAGTGAATGGAATGAAGTATAGTATTATGTAGCTTAACGGAGTGAGTGTGTTAGAGAGTGAAGGGAGTTAATGAGTGTGTGAGTGAATTTAATGGAGTGTACTGTAATTTAATATAGTGGAGTGAGTAAGAGAGTGAGTGAATGAGTGAGTGAGTGATAGAGTGAATGTGTGAATGGGTGACTGAGTGAGTGTGTGAGTGAGTGGGTGAGTGAGTGAGTGAGTGAAAGAGTGAGTGAGTGAATGGGTGAATGAGTGAGTGAAATAGTGAGTAAGTGAGTTAATGAGTTAATGAGTTAGTGAGAGTGAGTGAGTGAGTGAGTGAGTGAGTGAGTGAGTGAGTGAGTGAAAGAGTGAATGAGGTAGTGAGAAAGTGAGAAAATGAGTTCGTGAGTTAGTGAGAGTGAGTGAGTGAATGAGTGAGTGAACGAATTGATGAATGAGTGAGTGAGTGAGTGAATGAGTGAGTGAGTGAGTGAGTGAAAGAGTGAGTGAGTGAGGAGTGAGTGAGTGAGTGAGTGAGTGAGTGAGTGAGTGAGTGAGTGAGTGAGTGAGTGAGTGAGTGAGTGAGTGAAAGAGTGAAAGAGTGAATGAGGTAGTGAGAAAGTGAGTTAGTGAGTTAATGAGTTAGTGAGTTAGTGAGAGTGAGTGAGTGAGTGAGTGAGTGAGTGAGTGAGTGAGTGAGTGAGTGAGTGAGTGAGTGAGTGAGTGAGTGAGTGAGTGAGTGAGTGAAAGAGTGAAAGAGTGAATGAGGTAGTGAGAAAGTGAGAAAGTGAGTTCGTGAGTTAGTGAGAGTGAATGAGTGAGTGAGTGAGTGAGTGAGTGAAAGAGTGAGCGAGGTAGTGAGAAAGTGAGTTAGTGAGAGTGAGTGAGAGAATGAGTGAGTGAACGAATTGGCGAATGAATGAGTGAGTGAGTGAGTGAGTGAAAGAGTGAGTGAGTTGTGTGAAAGTGAGTTAGTGAGAGTGAGGGAGTGAATGAGTGAGTGAACGAATTGGTGAATGAGTGAGTGAGTGAGTGAGTGAGTGAGTGAGTGAGTGAGTGAAAGAGTGAGCGAGGTAGTGAGAAAGTGAGTTAGTGAGAGTGAGTGAGAGAATGAGTGAGTGAACGAATTGGCGAATGAGTGAGTGAGTGAGTGAGTGATTGATTGAGTGAAGGGGTAAAGGAGCGAGGGAGTGAAAAGTGTGCAGAATGTCGACGGCCAGTTGACAATGACTAGTTACACACGATCTGAAACATGATTAAGTGGGTACGAGACATGTGTGCAATACAGAGCAAGACCAAAAGCAACATTATGATTGCGTAAATGAGTGAGTGAGTGATTGAGTGAGAGAGTGGATGAATGGAGTGAGTGAGTGTGTAAGTTAGTTGAATGGAGTGTTGTGTAATGTAGCATAGTGGAGTGAGTGAGGTAGAGAGTGAGTGAGTGATTGAGTGAGTGAGTGATTGAGACTGAGTGAGTGAATGAGTGAGTGAGGTAAAAAAAGTGAGTGAGTAAAAAAGTGAGTGAGTAAATGAGTGAGTAAGACAGTGTGTGGGTGAATGAGTATTTGTGAACGAATGGGTGAATGAATGAGTGAGTGAGTGACTAACTGAGTGAGTGAGTGAATGGAGTGAGTGAATGGAGTGAGTGAATGGAGTGAGTGAATGGAGTGAGTGAATGGAGTGAGTGAATGGAGTGAGTGAATGGAGTGAGTGAGTGAGTGAGTGAGTGAGTGAGTGAGTGAGTGAGTGAGTGAGTGAGTGAGTGAGTGAGTGAGTGAATGAGTGAATGAGTGAAAAGTGGGCAAAATATCGACGGCCATTTGATAATGACTAGTTACAGACGAGCTGAAACATGATTCATTGGGAACCAGACAGGTGAGTAATACAGAGCAAGACCAAAGGCGACATTACGTAATGATAGAGACAAACGACGGTAGTAGTTACTGGCGGCTACTGGGCCGACTCGGGCCACAGACACAAGGAAACACCAACTCCGGGAAATATCCGCCGATATCCCTACAAGCATTAATGTCACCCGTAAACGAGATGGGAAAAGAATCTATGGACGTCAGTGTATTAAGTCAATATGTCGGTAAGTACGTTCTGACATGACAGAATGGGTGGAACTAAAACGATACAACGACGATACTCCAGACATGCGCCATCTTTAACGCTGTAAAAGGTAACCAAAAAATGTAAATAACTTATATTCAAAGGTCATAACATTGCTCTTGGTTTTCAGTTAATTTGACCCGCACTGTTGCTAGGTTACTGCGATCCGACCAGCCAATCAACCCCCGCCACATCTTGCTGATGCGCTACATTTTGTACAATAAATCATTTAGCAATTTTATGTAAAAAAAAATAATTAAATATAAAATCGCAAAGGCGTACAATACATTATAATGTGTTAGAGTGGGGTGGAATAAAACGTCAGTACGGGTGGGATGTGTGTGTATTCAACTTTGTAAAAACTATATTATATCCCGGTTATAAATGCTTGTAAACTTGTATTGATTTATATTGCATCATTTTATACAATCAAATTCCACGATGATGTACAATACAAGAAATGGCACAATGGAAGTTGATGTAACTTCCGGTTAACACTTAATGGTACAGACAAGTAACAGATGCAATTATATTCCGAAATCGAGGCTGCTACTAAAGTAGCTACACCACTGTTTCGTCAATGCCCTTTCTACAGACTTAACAAAAACGTGCGCTAACCTGTTATGCATTGCGCATAGTTGTCTCTGGTTTCCTTGTTTTCTTTTCAGTTAATTTGACTTGCACTGTTGAAAGGTCACCCTGACCTAACCAGCTGTTCCACGCCCAACGCAACATACGGATTTCCTGTCCACTCCAGTGACGTCAGCGACTTATCCACGCATTGGAGGATCAAGGGGAGGTTCTGGGCACGTGCCCCTAAAATATATAATTTTCCCGCAGTCTGTCTGACGTGGCCCCATAGCATATTTTAATATGCCCATGGCAAGTCTTTTTGTGGGGCACAGTGCGACTTCGAAAACCCTCAACATTTGTGAACGTGAAAACTGGGAATAACAACATTATACATTCGCAACATAGGAGAATGTCAGGGTCACCAAAACATCTTCAACCACGTCCCGAAGGGATATCCACTGAGAAACCGCCAAACAACACCCCTTGTGACCGCCCACTGCACGCTCTTTTGTGGATGAGCAGAAACTTCCAACAGCACCCCAGATCTCCGGGTGTACCCTGTGGGTGGTCACGAGAAACTACAGTCGCACCTATGACCCTACTGTCGCACCTATGACCATACAGTCGCACCTATGACCATACAGTCGCACCTATGACCATACAGTCGCACCTATGACCATACAGTCGCACCTATGACACTACAGTCGCACATATGACCCTACAGTCGCACCTATGACCATACAGTCGCACCTATGACACTACAGTCGCACATATGACCCTACAGTCGCACATATGATCCTACTGTCCTACAGATATTCTCCTTTTTCGCCAAACTGCATCGGAAGTTGTATGAAGTAGACGCATTTCGCACAAAAATACGGCACGAATAGTCGAAAAACAAATCCACCACAGTCTAGACCATAGTAAAAGAAACTAACGCAATGCATACA
>JAODUO010001169.1:62500-107500 GCA_025642075.2 Ridgeia piscesae | reverse complement strand
TTATTTGACACGAAATGAACTTTCAACTGAAGAAAGGTAAACATTGTTCGCTATTTCATGACGTAGGCCGCATAGTTTGGGGATTAAGATTTTGTGGCGATTATTTTTTTGGAAAACGTGACCCGTGCACAAAGCAATAATGCGTTATATGCGAGTGAATGTAACTGTGTTTTTCATCAACACGTGCACGTTGAATGCTTGTAGAGTCTAGCAAAACCGCTGACGCGTCACGGTTGACTGGCGCCAACGGTTAAGCAGCATTTGACATTCTGTATGGCTATCGATTATGTATAATTCACACGCTTCCAGCCTTAGACTGTACTGAACGCAAACTGCACGTGGCATGCGTTATCATTGTGGAGTTGCGCTTGCATGCTTGCATGCTTGCGTTGGTGTGTGCGTATGAGGTGTGTGTACGCGTGTGAAGAGTGTCACTATGCATTGGGGTAGATCATTATTTTCTAATGGGATAGGTCGATATTTAGTTTCCAACAGGCGATCGCTTTATCGTATATTAATAGTGTATAAAATACAACTGTTCGGGTTTCAAGATGTTGACATATCTTATTATACATTGCATCACTGTTTTAAGACACATGGGATGTAGGGGCAAGTCCACACACTTAGAGCAGTCCTAGCTGGTGAATGGTGGGTGCTAGACGGGTGATATTTGGCATCAACAATGACCAATTATATATGTTTGTTTGTGTCTAGTAAGTTATGAATGCACACCTTACTATGGACATGTCCTAAGGTACGAGGCATAGCCACACACAGTGTGGTTATGCAACATAGATCCCCAAGGCTCATTGCAAAATGCATATATCTGTATGAGGGCATGTTACAATAATGTATATTAGTAGGTGGACGCTGTAGTCATCGCCGTAATCATGAACTGGGACAAGCAAAAGTCTTCATTGGAACATGGAACCGGCTCATAATTTTTATTAGTATAACATAAAGCGATGTGTCGGCGGGCGAGACTTGAAGAGGATTTTCTCTACTTACGCATGGGAGCGTTTTGTATCTCTGATAAGCATGTTCCATTCTTATGACAAATATCCGGAAATGTAGTAATGATCGGTCCCCATATAGTATTACACACAACGCAAGACTAAGATAGGGCTTTTATTTTACTAGGTGGAAACACCTAAGCTGTCTTCGCATGACATGCACCCTACATCTAGGTTATCAATATTATTCATCTTAATATGTTTTACCTTTTATAATCATTTGTATTGGACTGTAATTTGCTTCAAATGTTTTTACTGTAAACTATGCCATTTGTTTTACTGTACAACTACACCATCTAAGAATGTATACATCATAATTAAGGTCTACACATCCGACCCAGTTAATTCGCTCATAGGTGGCGTGGCCGTGCCTGGATAGCAGACACTCGTGACCCGGTCGGCCTACATTATTACTACTGTCAACAACGCTTTGTTGACAACGTGACAGCGACGTCATAGACAGCTGTCTGCCGTCTTCGGCGCGGTGGAAATACCCCGTGTCACGTAACAGTTATGCCATGCGTTTCTCCGGAAAGGGGGTCGGATGGACTTCTCAAGTTTCTGTCGAGTCATTGTGTAAGGGTGTTAATTGATGATACACAAGACGGGAGGGGACGTAATCTGGGTGCAATGGGCGTGACAGGTGTACCCGTCTATACACTAGCAAACGTGACCTTTCTCAGCCTGACGCTACACCCATTCTTGTGCTATATACCCCCTGACGCTACACTATCCCTGATGCTACACCCCCCTGATGCTACAAAACCCCTGATGCTAAAAACCCAACCCCCCTGACGTTACACACCCACTTTTACACACACGACGGTTTCCCGAAGTGCTGACCTTAATTTTGTTATGACGTAAATGTGAAACGATGTGCGCTCTCGAAACAATCATGGAAATACATGTAACTTGATATAATATATATATATATATATATATATATATATATATATATATATATATATATATATATATATAATAGTATACATACACACGCACGCACGCACGCACACACGCGCACGCGCACGCGCACGCACACGCACACGCACACGCACACGCACACGCACACACACAATCTTCTGATACCAGAATTTCAAAAAACTATACAACGAAAAGCAAATGCAATTTTGTTGAGCGCTTGGCGGAGTTTGCTAAGAAACCTGGATACATTAACTGTTACAAAATTGTTGGCAACGTGACGACACAGTCTGCAAATGAGCACATGGCTGGATTTAGATCATCCGGCAGCCGTATACTTTACGTCAAGCAGTACGCGAACGTGTTCAGTAAGTTAGGACCAATATGTATAGAGCCTTTGTCAGCCGGCCCCTTTACGTAAACTTGTTTACGCGTGTAAGATGACCGCCAGTGTGTGATAATAATATATTTTGGTGCCGCGATGGCTAAATATGGATCATTCAGACCGTCCTTCCCTTAGCCAAGCGTGATCGACAAGTCCCGATATCCCATAATTGCAGTCAGGTTTCTACGTACGAGGCACGTACTCTTAAACGTGCGTGTGCAACGTGAACTATTGACGTCGAATACCTAAAAACAGTGCGGAATATCGACCATTGGCAACGTTGAACGTGACGTGGTACGTGAACAGAAAATGCGTTGATCATTTGTGAGCACATAGCACTGTTCAATTTCTCAGTTGTAGCCAGGATAACATTTTTACTGATTATACGGATACCTCTGCCACCAATACTTATATGCGATGAACAATTTTCGCCAAAACAACACTCGCCTCAAATGTCTTTAATACGCATTAATATTGAACGGCAAAGCCACACCTTAGTTGCTATATAAAAAGTACTTATGGTGTGTAAGACTTACGTATTTAATTGGTTAACATATTGACGTATGCCTACAATTTGATTAAAATTAATTGCAAATGGAGAAAAGATTTGTATTACATGAATTGCATATAGTGAAGCATGTGACGGTAATGGCAGCGGGGCCTACATTTCTGAACGTTTTACCCCCTTGAACCCCTTAATACACACACACGCACATTGCACGCACACTGCACGCGCACGCGCGCACGCACACACACTGACACGCACACCGCACGCCGCACGCACACCGCACGCACACGCACACACTCACTCACTCACTCACATACACGCACACGCACACACACTCACACAACACACACACACACTCACACACTCTCACACACACACTCACACACACACACACACAGTGTCACACACAGTGTCACACACAGTGTCACACACAGTGTCACACACAGTGTCACACACAGTGTCACACACAGTGTCACACACAGTGTCACACACAGTGCACACACAGCACACGCACAGGCACACGCACGCACGCACGCACGCACGCACGCACACACACACACACACACACACACACACCTATTTGCTAAGCTAGTCCGGTGACCACAATTGCTGTTAAAAAAGGATTCAGAATTCTTGTGACTACCAATTCAGACATAGGGCAGGTTATGAACGCCACAAACAAAATATTGCGAGTCGACGATCGACAGACCTGTCTTGAAGCACTTAATAAGAAGGCAGCTATGTTGATGTTGAAACTTAGCATGTTATGCAGTTGTCTACGGCTGTACGCCCGTGAATCTTGTTAATAGATATGACATCCTGAAAAGTAATGGTTAGCATGCGTCGATGCCCGGCTGAAGGAAGTAGTTTAGTGTTCAATAGGGGGCGCTGTGTGACTGTGACAAAGGTATCATCCGTTAGGTGTCACCTCAAGTGCCAGCGGTTGTCAATCAGGAAGTGTTCTCGTGTCGTGACTTCGCAAGTGATCTAAAATCAGAGCTATGGGTAAGTCGTATTCGTCAGATTAGTTAATATAAGATCAGGTATGACTTGGAGAGTAAACTTGTACTGACCAGGTAACGTTTGTGTTATTTTGTCATTTTGTTGAATTATTACGATTACGATTATATCCAGGTGCAAATTTACTTTCGTTTTAAATTTCATGACAATCATTGACATTGACCATTGACCATCGACATTGGGAATGGTTTCGTCACACCTAGCAAGGCATTACCAGTTCTCGAAAATGTAACATAAATCTGGGATTGTTGTAAAGATTACCCTGGCTTCGTGAGGTGGCAGCACTTTTTAACAAGATTTTAACAAGATTTAACAAGATTGCCACCTAGAGATTCAACTGGTGGCAGGTGGACTAGGAAGCCATTTGGCTTATCGAGAGTCCAACCTATCTATCTAAGTATACCCCGCCCTTCTTAGGTATATGTCGATTTTATTTTTAAATATATTAACCCTGCTAGCACCTACACAATCAGCTGATAATCTGTTCCATTCGTTTATTGTTCTTTGTGAAAATGAAAATGTTCTAATATCTAGTCTACACTGCTTCTTTGCTAATGTAACTCCATGTCCTCTAGTCCTTCTCTCTTCCTTGACTGTGAAAAAAAAATATTTCTGTCAATATTTTCATATCCATTCAATATTTTAAACACCTCAATCTGATCTCCTCTCAATCTTCTGGTTTCTAGTGTTGTTAAGCCACATTCTTTTAGACGCATTTCATAACTAATATTCCTGAATTTTGGTATCATTTTGGTTGCTCTCCTTTGTACTCTTTCTAGCATATCAATATCCTTCTTGCGATATGGCCTCCATGCTTGTATACAATATTCTAAGTGAGGCCTAACTATTGTTTTATACAGCGGTATTATTAGTTCTTTTTCTTTGTACACTATATTTCGCCTAATTAATCCAAGAATTTGGTTTCCCTTTGCTGCTGCAATTCCACACTGCTCTGATACCTTCATGTCAGCACTAATAGTTAACCCTAAGTCCTTTTCCTTTAAGGTAGTATTTAGTACAGTACTCACCCATTGTATATCATCTTCATTCCCATGTCCTGTGTAAGGCACTTACACTTTCAAAATTAAACAGCATTTGCCACTTCTCAGACCATTCTATCACCTTATTAAGATCATCTTGTAAATGCTGCCTATCTGCATCACTTTTAATTTTCCTAAACACTTTTGTGTCTCCGAACTTCAACACCTTGCATGTTATGTCATCATCCAAATCATTGATATATATTAAGAATAAAATAGGTCCTAGTACTGATCCCTGCGGTACTCCACTAAAACCGATTTTCCAGTTTGAAACCTCCCCATCAACTACTACTCTTTGTCTTCTCCAATAAGCCATTTTTCTATCCAGTTGATCATTCCATTTCTATGCCATGGGCCTTTAGTTTAAGTAGTAGTCTTTGGTGTGGCACTTGTCAAAGGCTTTAAAATCTAAGTAGATTATATCTATGGTGATCCCTCATCTAGCCACTTTGTACATCTTCCAAAACATAACATATTTGTTAACATGACTCGCTTTTAAAACCCATGTTGGATGGGTTTATCAATTTATTTTTAACAAGAAAATCAACCAGGTGATCTTTAATTAGTCTTTCTAATAGTTTGCTAATCACCGATGTTAAACTCACTGGTCTATAGTTCTCTGACTTGTTTCTAACCTTTTAAATAATGGTATAATGTTTGCTTCTTTCCATTCTAACGGAACTATTCCCTCCTCTAATGACAAATTGAACACTGTTGCAAGCGGTATGCTGATTTGTTCTACAATTTCCAATAGTAATTTGGGAGGCATCCCATCCACTCCAGGTGATTTATTATCCTTCATATCTCTATTTTCATAGCTACCATTGTTGGGGTTACAATTAGTTGTCCTAAATAGTCAAACTCTCTCCCTTCGAACTTAGTCTCAAGTACTGGTAATATACTAATATCTTCCCTGGTAAACACTGAACTAAAGTACTCATTTAGGTTTTCTGCCATTAAGAATCCCTCTGTTGAAGCCCGTCACATCCACCTGGGAGATTAATGCCCTGGCCCTGCCCATGCTGCTAATAGGGCGACCTTAGAGACTAGAGACGGTAATAGGGTATCAGGTCAACTATGAAATATGTTTATAAGATAATACTATAAAAATCAACATTAAACTTATATTCACACAAAGTAAACAAAATGACAAATTTGCAGTTGTTTATGAAGCAGGAATTATGGCAATATTAGCCTCAATTACCCAGGCTCTGTGCTCAAAGCCTGGGTAAGTGACCAGACTGTCCCCTCGGTGAAGCTACATGGCTGAGCTGGTTAAATGAGACCAAGCGCAGCACCTAAGAAGGTGCAGAAATACAACAGCGGAGAAAAATGTGCCACCTGTTCTCGAGCTATTTTTAGAAAAGAAGCTTCGCAAGTCTCATTGTGAAAATGATAGCAAGATAGTGCTCATGGACATATATTCCACATAAATATTCTGTAGTACATATGTTACAGTGCATATCTTGTGTCGAAGGTTTTCTCAGCCTGGATAATTATATTTAATCAACATATGACGGTGCCAAGCATCCCCTATGGATGCATCTCTTTTGGCTTGAAGCTAATTTGTAAAATGTGAGTCCGTTCTTCCTCATCCAGCATTTACTTTACCCACGAAATGAACAACCCTACAAAAACCTATGGTTTACTATGTACATAAGATATTCTGTGGTTTATGTACTGTAGCAAATATTACAGTAAGCAAGTCTTGTAAAATATTTTACAACAATTCACCACAGTAAATACTATTTACCATAGATAATACTTTATTTTACTATGCTGAATGTCACGTTTTACCCATAGATTGCTACAGTGGATCAATAATTTTACCATGGTTTAAATATATATAGTTTGGTTAAACTTACCTGGACTCATTATAAAGTCATCATGACCCCATGACAACCCCCGTCCACAGAACACACACCAGGTCTAACACTCTCCCCATATATATATATATATATATATATATATATATATATATATATATATATATACACCAGTTAACACTCTACCCATATATATAACACACCCGGTCTCACTCCCCATATATAACACACACCAGGTCTAACACTCTCCCCCATATATAACACACACCAGGTCTAACACTCTCCCCCATATATAACACACACCAGGTCTAACACTCTCCCCCATATATAACACACACCAGGTCTAACACTCTCCCCCATATATAACACACACCAGGTCTAACACTCTCCCCCATATATAACACACCCAAGGTCTAACACTCTCCCACGTATGTATAACACACACCAGGTCTAACACTCTCCCCCATATATAACACACACCAGGTCTAACACTCTCCCCCATATATAACACACACCAGGTCTAACACTCTCCCCATATATAACACACACCAGGTCTAACACTCTCCCCCATATATAACACACACCAGGTCTAACACTCTCCCCCATATATAACACACACCAGGTCTAACACTCTCCCCATATATAACACACACCAGGTCTAACACTCTCCCCATATATAACACACACCAGGTCTAACACTCTCCCCCATATATAACACACACCAGGTCTAACACTCTCCCATATATAACACACACCAGGTCTAACACTCTCCCCTATATATAACACACACCAGGTCTAACACTCTCCCCCATATATAACACACACCAGGTCTAACACTCTCCCCCATATATAACACACACCAGGTCTAACACTCTCCCCCGTATATAACACACACCAGGTCTAACACTCTCCCCCGTATATAACACACACCAGGTCTAACACTCTCCCCCGTATATAAACACACCAGGTCTAACACTCTCCCCGTATATAACACACACCAGGTCTAACACTCTCCCCGTATATAACACACACCAGGTCTAACACTCTCCCCCGTATATAACACACACCAGGTCTAACACTCTCCCCCGTATATAACACACACCAGATCTAACACTCTCCCCCTTATATATAATACACACCAAGTCTAACACTCTCCCCCGTATATATAACACACACCAGGTCTAACACTCTCCCCCCGTATATAACACACACCAGGTCTAACACTCTCCCCCGTATATAACACACACCAGATCTAACACTCTCCCCCGTATATAACACACACCAGGTCTAACACTCTCCCCCTTATATATAATACACACCAGGTCTAACACTCTCCCCCGTATATAACACACACCAGATCTAACACTCTCCCCCGTATATAACACACACCAGGTCTAACACTCTCCCCCGTATATAACACACACCAGATCTAACACTCTCCCCCGTATATAACACACACCAGGTCTAACACTCTCCCCCCGTATATAACACACACCTGGTCTAATACTCTCCCCCTTATATATAACACACACCAGGTCTAACACTCTCCCCCGTATATAACACACACCAGGTCTAACACTCTCCCCCGTATATAACACACACCAGATCTAACACTCTCCCCCTTATACATAACACACACCAGGTCTAACACTCTCCCCCGTATATAACACACACCAGATCTAACACTCTCTCCCGTATACAACACACACCAGGTCTAACACTCTCCCCCCATATATAACACACACCAGGTCTAATACTCTCCCCTGTATATAACACACACCAGGTCTAACACTCTCCCCCATATATAACACACACCAGGTCTAACACTCTCCCCCCGTATATAACACACACCAGGTCTAACACTCTCCCCCATATATAACACACACCAGGTCTAACACTCTCCCCCGTATATAACACACACCAGGTCTAACACTCTCCCCCGTATATAACACACACCAGATCTAACACTCTCCCCCTTATATATAACACACACTAGGTGTAACACTCTCCCTCGTATATAACACACACCAGGTCTAATACTCTCCCCCATATATAACACACACCAGATCTAACACTCTCTCCCATATATAACACACACCAGGTCTAACACTCTCCCCCTAATATATAACACACACCAGGTCTAACACTCTCCCCCGTATATAACACACACCAGGTCTAACACTCTCTCCCATATATAACACACACCAGGTCTAATACTCTCCCCCGTATATAACACACACCAGGTCTAACACTCTCCCCATATATATCACACACCAGGTCTAACACTCTCCCCCGTATATAACACACACCAGGTCTAACACTCTCCCCCGTATATAACACACACCAGGTCTAATACTCTCCCCCGTATATAACACACATCAGGTCTAACACTCTCCCCGTATATAACACACACCAGATCTAACACTCTCTCCCATATATAACACACACCAGGTCTAACACTCTCCCCTGTATATAACACACCAGGTCTAACACTCTCCCCCATATATAACACACACCAGGTCTAATACTCTCCCCCGTATATAACACACACCAGATCTAACACTCTCTCCCATATATAACACACACCAGGTCTAATACTCTCCCCCTTATATATAACACACAACAGGTCTAACACTCTCCCCCGTATATAACACACACCAGGTCTAACACTCTCCCCTTATATATAACACACGACAGGTCTAACACTCTCCCCCTTATATATAACACACACCAGGTCTAATACTCTCCCCCATATATATAGCACACACCAGATCTAACACTCTCTCCCATATATAACACACACCAGGTCTAACACTCTCCCCCTAATATATAACACACACCAGGTCTAACACTCTCTCCCATATATATAACACACACCAGATCTAACACTCTCTCCCATATATAACACACACCAGGTCTAACACTCTCCCCCTTATATATAACACACACCAGGTGTAACACTCTCCCCCTTATATATAACACACACCAGGTCTAACACTCTCCCCCGTATATAACACACACCAGATCTAACACTCTCCCATATATAACACACACCAGGTCTAACACTCTCCCCATATATAACACACACCAGGTCTAACACTCTCCCCCTTATATATATAACACACACCAGGTGTAACACTCTCCCCCTTATATATAACACACACCAGGTCTAACATAAGATATTCTGTGGTTTATGTACTGTAGCAAATATTACAGTAAGCAAGTCTTGTAAAATATTTTACAACAATTCACCACAGTAAATACTATTTACCATAGATAATACTTTATTTTACTATGCTGAATGTCACGTTTTACCCATAGATTGCTACAGTGGATCAATAATTTTACCATGGTTTAAATATATATAGTTTGGTTAAACTTACCTGGACTCATTATAAAGTCATCATGACCCCATGACAACCCCCGTCCACAGAACACACACCAGGTCTAACACTCTCCCCCATATATATATATATATATATATATATATATATATATATATATATATATATATATATATAACACCCAAGGTTAACACTCTACCCCATATATAACACACACCAGGTCTAACACTCTCCCCCATATATAACACACACCAGGTCTAACACTCTCCCCATATATAACACACACCAGGTCTAACACTCTCCCCCATATATAACACACACCAGGTCTAACACTCTCCCCCATATATAACACACACCAGGTCTAACACTCTCCCCCATAAATTATATGTATCACACACCAGGTCTAACACTCTCCCCCATATATAACACACACCAGGTCTAACACTCTCCCCATATATAACACACACCAGGTCTAACACTTCCTCCATATATAACACACACCAGGTCTAACACTCTCCCCATATATAACACACAATTAAACTCTCCATATAACACACACCAGGTCTAACACTCTCCCTTGCATATAACACACACCAGGTCTAACACTCTCCACCATATATAACACACACCAGGTCTAACACTCTCCCCCTTATATATAACACACACCAGGTCTAACACTCTCTCCCATATATAACACACCCAAGGTCTAACACTCTCCCCGTATGTATAACACACACCAGGTCTAACACTCTCCCCCATATATAACACACACCAGGTCTAACACTCTCCCCCATATATAACACACACCAGGTCTAACACTCTCCCCCGTATATAACACACACCAGGTCTAACACTCTCCCCATATATAACACACACCAGGTCTAACACTCTCCCCCTTATATATAACACACACCAGGTCTAACACTCTCCCCCGTATATAACACACACCAGGTCTAACACTCTCCCATATATAACACACACCAGGTCTAACACTCTCCCCCGTATATAACACACACCAGGTCTAACACTCTCCCCCGTATATAACACACACCAGATCTAACACTCTCCCCCTATATATAATACACACCAGGTCTAACACTCTCCCCCGTATATATAACACACACCAGGTCTAACACTCTCCCCCGTATATAACACACACCAGGTCTAACACTCTCCCCCGTATATAACACACACCAGGTCTAACACTCTCCCCCGTATATAACACACACCAGGTCTAACACTCTCCCCCATATATAACACACACAGGTCTAACACTCTCCCCGTATATAACACACACCAGATCTAACACTCTCCCCCGTATATAACACACACCAGGTCTAACACTCTCCCCCTTATATAAACACACCAGGTCTAACACTCTCCCCGTATATAACACACACCGTCTAACACTCTCCCCCGTATATAACACACACCAGGTCTAATACTCTCCCCCTATATAACACACACCAGGTCTAACACTCTCCCCGTATATAACACACACCAGTCTAACACTCTCCCCCGTATATAACACACACCAGTCTAACACTCTCCCCCTATACATAACACACACCAGGTCTAACACTCTCCCCGTATATAACACACACCAGGTCTAACACTCTCCCCGTATAAACACACACCAGGTCTAACACTCTCCCCCTATATAACACACACCAGGTCTAAACTCTCCCCTTATATATAATACACACCAGGTCTAACACTCTCCCCCTATATAACACACACCAGGTCTAACACTCTCCCCCGTATATAACACACACCAGGTCTAACACTCTCCCCCGTATATAACACACACCAGTCTAACACTCTCCCCCGTATATAACACACACCAGGTCTAACACTCTCCCCCGTATATAACACACACCGGTCTAAACTCTCCCCCTTATATATAACACACACCAGGTCTAACACTCTCCCCCGTATATAACACACACCAGGTCTAACACTCTCCCCCTATATAACACACACCAGATCTAACACTCTCCCCCTTATAATAACACACACCAGGTCTAACACTCTCCCCCGTATATAACACACACCAGTCTAACACTCTCCCCGTATACAACACACACCAGGTCTAACACTCTCCCCATATATAACACACACCAGGTCTAATACTCTCCCCGTATATAACACACACCAGGTCTAACACTCTCCCCATATATAACACACACCAGGTCTAACACTCTCCCCCGTATATAACACACACCAGATCTAACACTCTCCCCTATATAACACACACCAGGTCTAATACTCTCCCCCTATATAACACACACAGGTCTAACACTCTCCCCGTATATAACACACACCAGGTCTAACACTCTCCCCTATATATAACACACACCAGGTCTAACACTCTCCCCTGTATATAACACACACCAGGTCTAACACTCTCCCCCATATATAACACACACCAGGTCTAACACTCTCCCCCGTATATAACACACACCAGGTCTAACACTCTCCCCCATATATAACACACACCAGGTCTAACACTCTCCCCCTATATATAACACACACCAGGTCTAACACTCTCCCCCGTATATAACACACACCAGGTCTAACACTCTCCCCTTATATATAACACACACAGGTGTAACACTCTCCCCCTTATATATAACACACACCAGGTCTAATACTCTCCCCCATATATAACACACACCAGATCTAACACTCTCTCCCATATATAACACACACCAGGTCTAACACTCTCCCCCATATATAACACACACCAGGTCTAACACTCTCCCCCATATATATAACACACACCAGGTCTAACACTCTCTCCCATATATAACACACACCAGGTCTAACACTCTCCCCCTTATATAACACACACCAGGTCTAACACTCTCCCCTTATATATACACACACCAGGTCTAACACTCTCCCCCGTATATAACACACACCAGATCTAACACTCTCCCATATATAACACACACCAGGTCTAACACTCTCCCCCTATATAACACACACCAGGTCTAACACTCTCCCCCGTATATAACACACACCAGGTCTAACACTCTCCCCCATATATAACACACACCAGGTCTAACACTCTCCCCCGTATATAACACACACCAGGTCTAACACTCTCCCCCATATATAACACACACCAGGTCTAACACTCTCTCCCATATATAACACACACCAGGTCTAACACTTTCCTCCATATATAACACACACCAGGTCTAACACTCTCCTCCATATATAACACACACCAGGTCTAACACTCTCCCCCATATATAACACACACCAGGTCTAATACTCTCCCTCGTATATATATTATATAACACACACCAGGTCTAACACTCTCCCCCGTATATATATAACACACACCAGGTCTAACACTCTCCCCTGTATATAACACACACCTGGTCTAACACTCTCCTCCATATATAACACACACCAGGTCTAATATTCTCCCCTGTATATAACACACACCAGGTCTAAAACTCTCCCCCATATATATATTATATAACACACCAGGTCTAACACCACCCCCCTATATATAACACACACCAGGTCTAACATTCTCCCCTGTATATAACACACACCAGGTCTAATACTCTCCCCCATATATAACACACTCCAGGTCTAATACTCTCCCCCGTATATATATTATATAACACACCAGGTCTAACACCACCCCCTATATATAACACACACCAGGTCTAACACTCTCCCCTGTATATAACACACACCTGGTCTAATTCTCTCCCCTGTATATAACACAGACCAGGTCTAACACTCTCCCCCGTATATAACACACACCAAGTCTAACACTCTCCCCCCTATATAACACACACCAGGTCTAATACTCTCCTCCATATATAACACACACCAGGTCTAACACTCTCCCCTATACCCCGTCTAATACTCTCCCCTATATAACACACACCAGGTCTAATACTCTCCCCCTGTATAAAACACACACCAGGTCTAACACTCTCCCCCATATATAACACACACCAGGTCTAACACTCTCCCCCGTATATAACACACACCAGGTCTAATACTCTCCCCCGTATATAACACACACCAGGTCTAACACTCTACCCCGTATATATAACACACACCATGTCTAATACTCTCTCCCATATATAACACACACCAGGTCTAACACTCTCCCCCATATATATAACACACACCAGGTCTAACACTCTCCCCCATATATAACACACACCAGGTCTAACACTCTCTCCCATATATAACACACACCAGGTCTAACACTTTCCTCCATATATAACACACACCAGGTCTAACACTCTCCTCCATATATAACACACACCAGGTCTAACACTCTCCCCCATATATAACACACACCAGGTCTAACACTCTCTCCCATATATAACACACATCAGGTCTAACACTTTCCTCCATATATAACACACACCAGGTCTAATACTCTCCCCCGTATATAACACACACCAGGTCTAACTCTCTCCCCATATATATAACACACACCATGTCTAATACTCTCCTCCATATATAACACACACCAGGTCTAACACTCTCCCCCATATATAACACACACCAGGTCTAATACTCTCCCCCGTATATATATTATATAACACACACCAGGTCTAACACCACCCCCCTATATATAACACACACCAGGTCTAACACTCTCCCCTGTATATAACACACACCTGGTCTAACACTCTCCCCTGTATATAACACACACCAGGTCTTATACTCTCCTCCGTATATAACACACACCAGGTCTAATACTCTCCTCCATATATAACACACACCAGGTCTAACACTCTCCCCCATATATAACACACACCAGGTCTAATACTCTCCCCCGTATATATATTATATAACACACCAGGTCTAACACCACCCCCTATATATAACACACACCAGGTCTAACACTCTCCCCTGTATATAACACACACCTGGTCTAATTCTCTCCCCTGTATATAACACAGACCAGGTCTAACACTCTCCCCCGTATATAACACACACCAGGTCTAACACTCTCCCCCCGTATATAACACACACAAGGTCTAACACTCTCCCCCGTATATAACACACACCAGGTCTAACACTCTCCCCCGTATATAACACACACCAGGTCTAATACTCTCCCCCATATATAACACACACCAGGTCTAATACTCTCCGCTGTATAAAACACACACCAGATCTAACACTCTCCCCCTTATATATAACACACACCAGGTCTAACACTCTCCCCCGTATATAACACACACCAGGTCTAACACTCTCCCCCGTATATAACACACACCAGGTCTAATACTCTCCCCCGTATATAACACACACCAGGTCTAACACTCTACCCCGTATATATAACACACACCATGTCTAATACTCTCTCCCATATATAACACACACCAGGTCTAACACTCTCTCCCATATATAACACACACCAGGTCTAACACTCTCCCCCGTATATATATAACACACACCAGGTCTAACACTCTCCCCTGTATATAACACACACCAGGTATAACACTCTCCCCCGTATATATATAACACACACCAGGTCTAACACTCTCCCCCATATATATGTTCTAGTATGGGTGGTTTACTGAGTACAGGAGGCGGGGTGAGACCTGATTTGCATAGGGGAAGGAGTGAGACCAGATGAGTCATAAGAATAGGGGGTTAGCCCTGTTTTGTACTGTGAAGGGGTAGGGAGCTTACGTGTACTGTGTACATGGGGGGGGGGTCGGAACTTGTATATGCTGTGTACTGGGGGAGTGGGTTAGATATTGTGTATGTAGGGGGAAGGGACAGTGTACAGAGGAGGAGGTTAGACCTGAAATGTACATGGGGAGGGGGTTAGACCTGAAGTGTATAGTGTACAGGGGTTAGACCTGAAATGTACAATGTATAGGGGAGGGGGTTAGACCTGAAGTGTACAGTCTACAGGGGAGAGGGTTAGGTACTTGGTATACCTGAAGTGTACAGCGTACAGTTGGGGGGGTTAGACATGAAGTGTATCGTGTATAGAGAGGATGTAAGTGAAATAGTTTACCTGTGGGTGGTTGTTAGTCAGAGAAAGTCATGTTTCTGGATGGTTGTGCTCCCTGTAATGAAAATGTTTTGGTTTCCAAGATAAAATAAAAGAAAAGTGTATACAACTTGACAAAAATCACATTTAAAATCCTCAATATGACGATTTAAAAGAGTTCTTTATCGAAGAGATGGCCTAGCCACATGTAAGCGATCAACTCGTCTGTTATGGCGCCATCTACCGAGTATGAAAGTTATGATTCAGTAGATGGCGCCACAACACACGATGGAGTTAGTGGTGACTGCGGCAGTGTTCCAATCTTCTTCCGGTCACAATATACCTCATGTTTACCCGTGCATACTAGCTCGTCATCCCTACGGTTTTTATTGTCTTCTATTGAGGAACTCGAGTACTTACCAATTCACCATTCGTGCTTACCATCTGTCCGTGGTGGTTGCAACGCAGCGTGACTCAACGATACGCCATTTTGATTTTGAACTTGCAGCGTATGAAATAAAATAATATTCACACCAGAATAACATAGGGCGCTGCTCTGATTCCATATTCAAAGAGTAGACTATAATATAGAGGTCTATAGGAACTAAGAACAGTAGATACGTTTTGAATTGACCGATATAGAGATTTTTTTAAATAATGTTATTAATTTACGTCTATAGTCAGTCCTGTTTGTTTTCAACCAACTAGCATTTAGATCTATTGGAGGGGGTATTCTTTGGTACACGAAGCTGTTTTTTCGTATGCCAAATACTAACTGAAAAGGGATTCTTTGTAATTAAGACTATAAAAATGTGTTTCATATTTTTACAGTACTTTTAAAATAATGTTTTTTAAGGGACCCGACCGGGTTTTTACGTGTCCCAAATTATGACGAAATGTGTTCTTTGAAAACCCTCCAGTTTGTAAAGCACACAACGTTTTATTCATGTAACTATTCCATGTAATCATAAGCCGTCTGTTAAAATAATGTTTGAATGCAGATACAAAGTGCTCCATTTAATGACTGGTTAGCCTGTGTAAGCACTGTGTTCAATGTTTCATTCTAACGTAAGTATGCCTTTGTTGTAGCATCCGTTTCCACAACCGCCGAGACGTTTGTTAACCCGACTTACCAGAGTGATTTCATGAAGAACATGAATCAAATGCGTCTCACAGCCCGTCACACCGATGTGACGCTGCAGACAGGTCTCGTCAAGATCACGTGTCACCGTGTGGTTCTGGCAATGGCATCTGAGTACTTCGACACGATGTTCACATGCGGACTTGAAGAGTCAACTTCTCCCGTCGTCCAGCTGACCATGGAACCGGACACACTGTCCAGCATCGTGGAGTATGTGTACACGGGTGTCATTGAACTGACCGGTGACAACGTTGAGCGTTTGGTCAAGGCATGCGACCTCTTGCGTCTGGATGCGCTCAAGGCGGCATGCGATAAGTTCATGCTGAAGCACGTCGAGCCGACCAACTGCGTCGGATTCTACCAATTTGCCAAGATGTACAGGATCGACCAGCTGAAAGAGAAAGCCATGCAAGTAATGTGTGCCCAGTTCAAGAGTGTGGCGTGTAATGCGGAGTTCAAACATTTGTCCTGCGACGAACTGATCTATTTGATCAAACAGAATGATGTCGTTGTTGGAAGTGAGGACGTCGTGTGTGAATCTGTCCTAGATTGGGTTCGACACGACCTTGAAAACAGGAGGTCGGCTTTGGAAACAATCATCGAAAATGTCCGGTTGCCCTACTGCTCGAGCAGCTACCTGTGGCACACGAAGTACAAGTGTGATCTACTGACCCCAAAGTGCCTAGAATACTTAGATGAGGCGCTTATGTTCCAGATAGATTCAGTTCACCGATATGAGACCAGCGATGTGCGCACGCTGCCGCGCAACAATTTTCAAAATAAATGTTGCCTCGTGGTGTTTGGTACACAAACCGTATATACACAGCAACAACAATACAACAGTTTCTCTTACAATAACTACACAACGACTAACACATACCGTTGCTTCTACTGCTACAAGGAAGATAAAAGCGGTGGGTGCAGCTGATGAATTGCTCACAAACGAATGATAGCACGTTCAGTCTGTGTAGCACGGACAGAGGCCACCTACTGAGAGACGGCGTGAATTGCTGGCTCCTTCACTTGACCATCAACCACACGGAAATGTCGGTGCCATGTAGCAATGTCCGGTATCAGGACGGAAGTGTCTCGCTGGGCAACTGCGTCTATGTTGTGGGAGGGACAGACGGAACGGCAGTCAAGAACAATGAGCTTTCATCTGCCGAGTGCTTCCATTTGAATGAGCGACGGTGGGTACCATTGCCCAACATGCCACGGGCAGTGGCCGACCCCATGGTGGTCACGTGCAACAACAAGATATACGTGGTCGGGGGATCGGTGCAGGGAGATGCCGTAAGTTGCACCCAGGTCTTCGACACGACATGGTGGAAGTGGTGTACTGGGTCGGAGATGCCCGAAGCCTGCAGCGGGTGCGCTGCTGTTGTACTGAACAACTCCATCTATGTTGTGGGAGGCAATGAACGCACGTGTCTGAAGTATGACACTTCCTCGGACACCTGGACGAAGCTGACCCCGCCCTTGCGCTCTCACGCCAATACCGCGGCAGTCGTGTGGCACGGCCGTATTCTGGTAGCTACACGTGGGGCAGCTCTCTCTACAGACGCCTGTGAACAATACACGCCCGCCAACGACACGTGGTCGGACTGGACCACATCGCTTGATGTCCAGGTGATGGGCTCTACGGTCTGCCATGGCTTGCTCAATGTTGACCTCAGCGGTATGCCATAGCATGTTATGTTCAAGCTCGACCTCAAAGATCTACGACAGCGAGTTAAGATCCAGAGGCTTTGGCCACTGTCCCGTGTAGCCTGTGTAGTGTGTGCACTTACACGCCACACCACGTTATGTCTGACAATTTCCGCCTGCAATTAACTTAGTTTAACAAGATTTAACAAGATTTAACAAGATTGCCACCTAGAGATTCAACTCTAGATGGCAGGTGGACTAGGAAGCCATTTGGCTTATCGAGAGTCCAACCTATCTATCTAAGTATACCCCGCCCTTCCCTTAGGTATATGTCGATTTCATTTTTAAATATATTAACACTACTAGCACCTACACCATCAGCTGATAATCTGTTCCATTCGTTTACTGTTCTTTGTGAAAATGAAAATTTTCTAATATCTAGTCTACACTGCTTCTTTGCTAATGTAACTCCATGTCCTCCCAGTCCCTTTTCTCTTCCTTGACTGTGAAAAAAATATTTCTGTCAATATTTTCATATCCATTCAATATTTTAAACACCTCAATCTGATCTCCTCTCAATCTTCTGGTTTCTAGTGTTGTTAAACCACATTCTTTTAGACGCATTTCAAACTAATATTCCTGAGTTTTTAATTTTTTGGGGCTCTCCTTTGTACTTTTCTAGCATATCAATATCCTTCTTGCGATATGGCCTCCATGCTTGTATACAATATTCTAAGTGAGGCCCAATTTTTTTTTTATAAACGGTATTATTAGTTCTTTTTCTTTGTACACTATATTTCGCCTAATTAATCCAAAAATTTGGTTTCCCCTTTGCTGCTGCAATTCCACACTGCTCTGATACCTTCATGTCAACACTAATAGTTAACCTAAGTCCTTTTCCTTTAAGGGGGAGTTTTAGTACAGTATCACCCATTGTATATTGTGCATCTTCATTCCCATGTCCTGTGTGAAAGGGACTTACACTTTCCAAAAATTTAAAAAGCATTTGCCACTTCTCAGACCATTCTATCAACTTATTTTAAAATCATCTTGAAATGCTGCCCATCTGCATCACTTTTAATTTTCCTAAACACTTTTTTTGTCGTCCGCAAACTTCAACACCTTGCTTGTTATGTCATCATCCAAATCATTGATATATATTAAGAATAAAAAAGGTCCCAGTACTAAACCCTGCGGTACTCCACTCAAAACCGATTTCCAGTTTGAAACCTCCCCATCAACTACTACTCTTTGTCTTCTATCAATAAACCATTTTTTTATCCAGTTGATCATTCCATTTCCCATGCCATGGGCCCTTTAGTTTAAATAGTAGTCTTTGGTGTGGCACTTTGGCAAAGGCTTTTTTTTAAACTAAGTAGATTATATCTACTGGTGATCCTCATCTACCCATTTTTTGACATCTTCCAAAAAAAAAATAACATATTTTTTAAACATATTTTCCCCTTTTTAAAAAACCCCTGTTGAGATTGGTTTATCCCAAATTTTTTTTTAACAAGAAAATCAACCAGGTGATCTTTAATTAGTCTTTCTAATAGTTTGAAATCACCGGGTTTAAAATCACTGGTCTATAAAATTCTCTGACTTGTTTCTGAACCTTTTTTTAAAAAATGGTATAAGTTTGCTTCTTTCCATTCTAACGGAACTATTTCTCCTCTAATGACAAATTGAAATGTTCAAGCGGTATGCTGATTTGTTTACAATTTCCAATAGAAATTTTGGGGAGAATCCCATCCACTCCAGGGTTTATTATCCTTCATATCTCTTATTTTCATAGCTACCATTGTTGGGGTTCAATTAGTTGTCCTAAATAGTCAAACTCTCTCCCTTCGAACTTATCTCAAGTACTGGTAATATACTAATATTTTCCCCTGGAAAAAGAATTTTCATTTAGGTTTTCTGCCATTAAGAACCCCTTGTTATTATGTTTCCATCACTACCTTCTAGAGGACCACCTTATCTGAACTTTCTGTTTACTTCGAACATACCATAAAAACTCTTGCTGTCATGTTTTATATTAAAAACTATTTTTGTTCGTAGCTTCCTTTGAATTTCCAAAGTGTAGCTTATTAAGTGCTTCTTTTAAATGTTAGTCTTCTTCATTTCCCGTATTCTATTTTCTTCCACATCTTGTTTGACTTGATTTTTCTAAGGGCCCCCTTCAAAAGTGTTTCTTTTTGACCTTTTTCCCCGGGGCAAATTTGTCAACGACGCAGTCAATTTCACTCTTTAAAATTTTCCACATTCTGTTGCTGTCTTTTTTTCAGTGTGTTATTCCAGTCTACTTTGCTAAATATTCCCTCATGTCCCTTTTATCTTCCTTTGTGAAAAATTTTTCCCGTACCTTTTTTTCTATTCCGCTCCTTTTTTTTGATGATAAAAAGTATCTGGTTGTGATCACTACCCCCAGTGGCTCCCTATCTTGACATTATCAACAAATTCCTTCTTTAGCTCAATACTATGTCTAACCGTTCTCGCCCCTGGTTGCTTCAACACATGTTGAGAAAGGAAAATTGTACTAAATTTAAAAACCTTTTATCCCTCTCCCGGTACTCTGTAGAGATGTCCACTGTATATGCCCATGGTTAAAACCCCCATAATAATACAGTCCCTTTTACTCACTTCTTTGATAGCGTTATGTATTTTTTCATTCTCTTCCATGCTTATGTTTGGACTCCGATACACTAACCCAACAGTTAATGTTGAGTTTCCTGTAACTATGTTACACCAGACAGCTTCTTCACATTCTGCTTCTTTTTCTAATTTCATTTCATAAGCTTGGATGGATTCTTTAATATATAAAATAACTCCGCCTCCCCTTCTTCCTAATCTATCTTTCCTAAACATTACATACCCTGTCATTCCTAATTCGGCATCTGATATATCGGGTGTGGCCCAAGATTCAGTTATACCTATTATGTGAGGGTCAATATCTTCTACCATAATGTTTAGTTCATTTCTTTTGTTTACTATGCTCCTTGCATTTAAACAAACACATTTATAACCAAATTCCGTAGGGCTTTCCAGGCTGTTCTTTGCTGATTTCTTTTTGCTATCTTTATCTATGCCTCTAGTATTTGGCTTCTCTGTGTATCCCCCCTGCGAAACTACTTCAAAAAGTTGCAACCTGTTCCATTATTCATCGATCGAAGAAGGTTCTCGGAGAACACTGCTGCGCCCTTTCCGCTTAGATGGAGGCCATCTCTCATAAACATGTCTTCTTTACCAACAAAATATCCCCACAAATCTACAAATCCAACTCCTTCTTCTTCACACATCTGCTCTAATAGTCCGTTAATTGCCATCCTCTTACAATTTCTAAATGTTGTTCCCCTTCCCCTCATCACTGGCAAGATTCCTGAGAGTATGATATGTTCAACTCTCGTCTTCTTCAGTGTCTCTACCAACTCTCTGTATCTCTTTACTATCCTGGTTGTTCCATCCCTGTCTGCATTGTTCGTCCCTACATGTACTAATATAGACCCCCCTTGGCCATGCCCCAATACGTTCTCTACCCGTTCAGTCACATGCTCTATCCTAGCCCCCGGAAGACAAACAACAACGTCTTCTCCTTTGCTTAATGTCCTGTCTGTCTTTCGCAAAATGGAATCTCCCATAAATACCCTTTCTGTTCTCAATGCCCCCTCGATCACTGCTTCAGAGTAGCTCCTCCGTTTTGCATCTCCCTGGTTGCTGACTTTCCCCCTGCCGCTTTCTCTGTTGTTCCTTTCTTTCCGGTCTCTTTTCTTCCTGTCATCGTCCTTGTTATTGACTTCCGTTTGGTACATCCTCTCACTTCCTTTCTTCCATTCGTCTTACCTCCTGTCGCATCTACTTCTCTCATCTCCTGTCCCCTTGTCCCTCCCTCCTTCTCTACTGTCACTTTCTCCCCTGTCACCTTCCTGCATGTCATGTTTCCTGTTGTTCTTTCTCCATTTGTTGTCCTTGCAATCACCCTCCCTCCACTCTGCATCCCCTTCACAATATCCGTTAGCCTAGCTAACTCTGCTGTCAGACAGTCCACTTTCCAACACCTAAACATTGGAACGTAAACCCTTCCTCCGTTGTCTCTGACCAAGTTTTTCCGCACCCCGATACGGCAAAATCCACCAAGCTGTGGCAGTGGTTACACACCAAGTGCCTCCTTGCCTTCACTTGCCGCTTGCCAGGTGCCATATTACGATTTGTCAAAATCAACTCTTAGTTTAAACCAACTTAGTCTTTAGAAAGACTGTTTGTTTATTGTGTACAGCAACTGCAGCACACTTTATGTTATAAACAACTTACTACCTATGCTACCATGAACAATAAGTTTAGTCTGTACTGGTACCGTTCCCTAGCGGAAACGTTGGACACTACCTATATAAACAAACAAGGGTTTCCTACTAAAACGCTTGTTTATTTTTAATAACAATGATACCTATTGACAGTTTTATCTTACATATGTAGTTGTTACTCTTATTGCTTTATCTCTTATATACTATATCAAATAAAGAGATTTGCTCAATCTTGTTTACAATTTGTCGAAGCCTAGATTACCCTTTTATCACCCACTATACTAATCTGTTCCAAAATACTGTTAACTAACAAACTTTAACCAAAACTACTACTCAATATATGTCCAGTACCACTTTATGAATAACCTTAACACAAGAATAATACTTATCAATCAATATTTCCGCTTGTTTTTCAAATTGTATACACCACCAATTTCAAACCTCTACATCCACCAATTTTCCCGCCAATTCTTAGTTAGTCATATAGACTGTTGATTATTTCTAGTACTAATTAATAGATCATGTGAACGTGGAGGCATCAGTATCAAGTTAATCATAGTAGTATTGCCTAGAAAATGAAGTTGCTTATTATCGAATTACCAGTTTTATATTGGCTGTAG
Source organism: Ridgeia piscesae (assembly GCA_025642075.2). Taxonomy (NCBI): domain Eukaryota; kingdom Metazoa; phylum Annelida; class Polychaeta; order Sabellida; family Siboglinidae; genus Ridgeia; species Ridgeia piscesae. Next base: position 83,739 of record JAODUO010001169.1, on the reverse strand, counting down.
TTTTCTAAACAAATAAAGAAGTATAATATATTACCATGCGTGTTTTATCCAGTTAATTCTTTCTTAATATCATTATTATCAATATTATATTTTCTGCTTAAAAATACTACTCGCATAAGCGTTCTTGCCTGTTAATTTTCGTGTATAATGCGGGTGTGCGCGCGCACGTGCTTGTGCGTTTGTGTTGGACCGAAGTCACCGTCCAAATTGTTTAAAACGTGAATTGTGACCAGCCTCAAGCATTCCAAATCATCTATTTTGTCCAACAGTAATCCATTTGCAGAGTTAAAAAGGAAACCTTAGGGTTCGAATTGCATTCGAATTTCGGAAAAGTAAACTCCATATAAAAGTTGCACGACCTATCAGTAGTAGTAATAGTACACATGTAGTCAACAACTTGAAATCAGAAATACAGGCGATTTCGCGGCGCGAGCTCCATTGAGCCACCTGCCGCAGTTTTCAGAACAACAAATTTACCAGCGCGCCGTCTATTACGCGCTACAATAAACTAATCGGTGACTTAGTTCGTTCGTTTCGAATCGATTTACTTAGTCACTAACAGTAAACGATTATTCCATTGTGCTGTAGTTTTGTGACGCATACATAATGTGGTAAGAAAATAATGTTTAATAAATTTAGTTAAAATCCGTATCAAAATGGAGTACGGCCGTATCACTTAAAAACCGCCAAAATCCGTATCGGATACGGGTAATCCGTATCATGTGGAAGCATTGAAGAGCTCGTAGTCCATATCTCGTTGTATCGTGGATGTTTTCTGCAACAGCAATGAAACGGCTTATTAGTAATTATAAATAATAAGACAATGAAGCGATCGAAGAAATGGAAAACGAGGAATTGTTTTAGAAAATAACATATAACTGATCCACTTCTACTTCGTTCACGTTGGCCGGCGGAAGCGGTAATGACGTGATCATTGATTATGTCAATCCGCAGCTGCGCAAAGCACAACTTCGTGGTAACGTCAACGTCATGCCAGTGTACGCATGCGCCAACACACACAACGGTGCTCGTCCAAACGCGTCTACTAATGGAGCGCTGTCAACTTGATTGTGTGGCCGATTATGTCACAGTTACACTTCCCGGATGGGAGTGTGTAACTTTTTTTTAAGAAATGACTTTTTTCTCGATATTCAGCTGCTGTGTGGTCAGTTCATTTGAGCAGTCAGATTTCCAGGATTACTGCATGCGTCCTTTTTTCAATATTGACGGGTGTCGTACATAGAGAAGAGGCGTTTTACGAAGAAAGTGCAGTTGTTGCCGAGACTTCTTTTGCACGGCTGTAACATGCTCTGTACAGGACATTGATGCCACTGGCGTCGATCGGAGGGGGACGGGGGGGACGCGTCCCCCTACTTTTCAGCGTGGGAGACAGCATAGGTATTGTTCCCCCACTTTTCAGTTCAGAAAAATTGCGGGGCATATAGCCTGACTCACCACTCATCTCTCTTAAAAGCCGCTACATAGGACTAGTAGTTAGACAATAAACTCGCGATATGAAGTTCCGACCACCCATTCGAAAATCGACTGGCCACAGGGCGCAACTTGATCTAACGTCAGTAAATAATCATCATGCCGGTGTAACGTTTACATTTTCCCGGCGTTATAAACGTTCCGATTGACGTTTCCGCGCATGCGCGATAAATATAAAATCATTAATGTGCAGCGAAAGGACAATGCATTTATGGTATAAATATTATGGGTTGTTCGTTAGGATATATATATATATATATATATATATATATATATATATATATATATAAAGTTATTTGTAGCAAATAAACACGAGGCAAACAAGTTTTGAGGCATGTTTTGTCAGCAAACGTGACTATAGTGCGCCATAATCCGTGACGGTGATTTAAACAAACGTAAGATGTTATTGTATTGAACGACATTTTAAGCAACTCTTCACAGTAATCATCACAGGAGAGTTGACGAACAGCCCGTGGCATTCATTCCAAAAATGCTTTATCGTTTCGCTGCACATTGGTGATTTTATATTTATCGCGCATGCGCAGAAACGTCAATCGGAATGTTTATAACGACCGGAAAAATGTAAGCGCGACACCGGGCTGAGCCGCTGCCGTGCTGTATCAATTTGCATCCTTATGCATCCGTAATATTATTAGTAGGTTCTATCCGTCAAGCACATTATAAATTATGAAATTTGTGTTTCACTTTCACCCCTCGCCTGCTTGATTTGTGCTGACAGCTAATAGTCTATGGATTAAGACTTTTTCAAACTTCTTCCGGCTGGTGTAGAACTTAATTGTAGAAATGTTTTCGCATTGTGACTCCTTCCCCAAGCATGGATGAGCAATTCGACTAAAATATATTATAGTCATGTATAGTTACGGATATAATAGTCACATAAATTAATTAGTTCTTACTATGGTAAATTAAATGTATCATTACACATTGAAAGTCTATGCCATACGTACGTACACTATACACCATAATTACACAGGGGGTTCTCATTACCTGAAGAAAACATCGCATTAAACAATCATATTTTATATAAAAGTGGATGTTGCATGCCAGCATATAAAATGAAAGCTGGCATGCAACATCCACGTTTACAGTGATTCCCATTTGAAACCCCACAACGATCAATCCTGCGTATCGATCGCCCCTGCAATTGTGACATTTTCGCATTTTTTTTAAGTGTAATGCAAGACAATGGAAGAAGCAGATGGGATACACCGGGAGAGATACACAAGAAAACGGCATGATCAAACCGACATTAGCGGGAAACCATGGTTTATGCTAGATATGCGTTCAGCGAGCAAACAAGCCTAAGTATAAGTTAGTATATGCTGTATATATTATAATGATAAAACATAACAATTTAAGGTAAATTAGTTATGCTAAAACAATCAAATATACATAATATTAATATGATTGTTATAGATGTGTGTAACCATTTCAAAGTTAATTAAATTAAAACTATAAAGAGATTTCAAATTTCTTTCTGTTTCAAAGAATGCAAACAAGCAAATTGTACATACACACCAATTATACACATCAAATCATCTCCAATATAATATTTATTTAATGGTTTCTACAACATACAACCCAAAGCAGTTAATAATGTTAATTTTCAGATATCTTACCCAGATCTTACAGATAGTGTTCGGTTCAAGCTTTAGTCTACCGTAGACGATGTGTTAAAATTGGTATCAGTGGCATTCACCAAGGTAATCTTACTTCAAGATCTTACCTCGAGAAGACCGGTGAATAGTTGTCCAAAATTTTGCATTGAGGCTGTCTGAAATTTATTTTCTTATGACAATGTTTTATATTTATGTATTTTTGTGCTTTTACCCGGTTTGCAGAGTCAAGGCTGACTATAAATTATAATTTGAAAAATTGTAATTATATATCATACATATTATAATTTATTTACCCAGGGGATAAACAATACATAATTTAAAAGTGTTACCATTCGTGTGGAAATTCTACGTTAATGAAATGCAGTGAAATAGTACAATTGTGGCAGGCATATATTATGTGTGATGAGTGAGTAAAAATAGAGTTATAACCCCTTTTCAGCTGGTACGTACCTTCCCAAATGATTATTTTGCCCTTAATGACTGATATCAACAAGATTCGTAAATACAGGTAGCATATTCACCTTTTACAGTCAATAAGATGGTTCTTAACGCATATTGAAAAACTGATACATTTTTAACATATAAGCTTTGTTGAACACATCAATCAAACATGCCGATTTTTCCAATTTATGAAGAAATGTTTGCAAAGTATAGCGATATAAAAAATCTGAGGCACATACAACATTTTCGGCGAAATATTTGCAATATTATATAATAATTAATATTAATATATGCCCACAATGCAAGATGAACGCCAACACATTTCCGTGCTGCGTCTCGAAAATGAAATACGAAATAGTAACTTAAATAATAATTATCACATTGTTCTTGCAAGTGATGAAAACATCAAGTATTTAGAAGATTTTGGGGTGATCTGTGCCTGTGGGTATGATGTCAAGCATGAATTTAATGCAGCATGCTTTAAGGTTAATATTTTGACTTATTGTGAACTTTACAGTAACGGTTTAAAGGTAGGATAGATATGGCAGCTATCAGTAATTGTGAGATTTCAGAAGTACACAAAATGCAATTAGAAATTACCATTACCATCTGCCTCGTCATCATTCAAATTGTGCATGTAAAAGCATATTTACATTTTTAGTGACAACACTGTTTTTCTTTCCCTTTAAAACCATACACTTTGAATTCCAACCAGTATGCCTTTGTTTTGCTATCACATGTGTGCAACATTCATGCTCTTCAAACTCTAAAGAATACAATGGTGATCAACTTATTGAGATCTTAAATATTCATTAACTGCATCTTATCTGCACTAGAAATTGTAATATGTAACTGGCATAAACCTGTCCAGACCAGCGTAGCACAGAAATGTTTCTGTTATTTAAATAATAAAATCCCAAACTAAAGTAAATTGTTAGTGAATAATCAAGGAGTAGATGCATGAATAAGAGTCGAGGACTGACTATAAGTGAAGTAGCTTTGGAAAGTACCTAGATTATGCCTTCAGGCTTAAACAAGTTAGCAGTAGCTCGAAATTTGATGTGATTAGCACTAGTCCATTTGTTGGTTCAAACGCATCAGCTGTCCGTTTAATTCAGCTAGGTCAAGTAAGAGACATTGAGAAAGCAACAATTGGCTTGTCTAAGAATTAAGGCTAAGTCTAAGACACCAATATGATAGTGGCTTCCTCCCTCTGATAGGCCTACTGAGTCTATAATTAGTGACTGGTGTTGGCCCTAGTGCAAGATGTTCTAATGAAATACAGTAGCGTTGTTGTAAAAATTGGCACTCTGCCTTACTTATAATTTAGTTATTGACTTAGCCTTAGCTATGGGCTTAGCAATTCCTGCAATTCTTCTCTTAAATTATTTATTTTCTTAAGTAGTTGATCATGCTTTAAAAGATTTGTTTGTCATAAGAAGTATTTTTATTTTCTTAAGTAGTTGATCATGCTTAAAAAAGTTTTGTTTGTCATAAGAAGTATTTTGATTATGATATGTGTTGCCTTCTAGACAATCGAGGGCACAAACATTCCTGTCAGTGACTGTACATGTCACCTAAAGAGAGAATCTACCAGGTAGGTGATCACCATTATTATGTGTATGATATGTTTCAAGACGTTATTGAAGAACTGTGTTTGAATAGACAAAACAATGTTGGCTTCATGTCTGTTAGGGGCTACCTTTAACCTCTTGTGTTTACCTCGTGTTATATTCATTATTTTCAACCTACAATCAGAACATTGCAGAAGGAACAAAATAAAATGAATATAAGGTATATGTATAACATATAGCATATCAACAGCTGCAAGTATACCGTTTCTATGCTTGTTATAATAAGCATCTACAGTTGAATATACCGCTTATGGTTTTCATTAACAATACTTGTCATTAGTAGCGTGAACAGTGGCGTATTTAACACATATGAATTTGTCCCAACCCTGTTTCTGTATTATCCAGAAGAAACAGCTCCTGATCATGGTCAAAAGGTTGACAATGGTCAATATTTGATTGATCTCTTCTTGGTTGACTAGCTGGTCAGTCATGTTTACTGCGCTACTTGGTCAGTACATGTACCAGTTAAGAGCCTGGTGACGTGACTGAGTCAAGTCAAGTACCTTTCTATGTGGACGAGACTGCAGATTGTCCCAGTCACATACTTATTTCAGTACTATTACTGGACACATACCCTCCTTCCTCATCACTGTCTGTCTCTGTATCTCTCTCTCCCTCCCTCCCTCCCTCCCTCCCTCCCTCCCTCCCTCCCTCCCTCCCTCCCTCCCACCCTCCCTCCCCCCCTCCCTCCCCTCCCTCCCTCCCTCCCTCCCTCCCTCCCTCCCTCCCTCCCTCCCTCCCTCCCTCCCTCCCTCCCTCCCTCCCTCCCTCCCTCCCTCCCTCCTCCCTCCCTCCCTCCCTCCCCTCCCTCCTCTCGCTCTCTCTCTCTCTCTTCCCTCTCGCTCTCGCTCTCGCTCTCTCCTCTCCCTCTCTCTCTCTCTCTCTCTCCCCCTCTTCTGTCTCATTCCATCCATCCATCCCACCCTCTCTCTCTCTCCCTCATCTTCTCCCTTTCCCTGTTCATTTCAGTGTCTGTTTCTATGTTCCTTTCCTTCGTTGTGTCCCTCCCTCCCTCTTACAACTCCTTGTGCCCTCAGTGAATAAAAGTGATGTCACACTGTCAGGGAAGCTGTTAACTGTGGCTGCTTCCAGCCAGTGCAATGACAGTGAGACATGGTGTGACACAGTGTGACACGATATGCAGTACTAAGTTCACTGATGAATCTCTGTGTTTGTAGAATGTGTGAGTATTCGAAGATAACCCCCGTGGCACCATGCACGGTGCCCCACAAGGACTCGTTTGGAACCCTTGAACAAGAGAAACAAACAAGGTAAATAAGAATTGTCACATCTGCAGCTGGTCAGTCTCTTGACAGGGTTGACACCAACAGTGTGACCCTTATGAAGACACTATTTTATGCATTTCTACATTGATACTATTTTTAAGTGGCCATTGTATTGAAATACTTTTTTTATTATTCAATCAAGCAATGTCATAGTATTTAATATACATATACATATACATGTACCCCTAGGTACGTCTACACACACCCTCCATACATATACAAATCCACAAACACACACACACGCACACACACCACACACACACCACCACACACACACACACACACACACACACCACGCACGCACACACACACACACACACACCACACACACACACAAACACCACACACACCACACACAGACACATTCACCGCGAAGAGAAATTTGTGTTTCTGTCTATGCATGTGTTATGGTAATGCAATGTTTAAGATGCACAAAGGCAAGCTTGATAAAGATCTCACATACTGTAAAGAGTCATCAAACCAAATTCCACATACACATATGTAATTATTAACCACACATGAAGCATTCCTATAGGTACTGATTTGATACATGTAACATAATATCTGTGTAAACATTGTAAGAAAAACTTGATCATTTCATTACAAATTTCATGTTTGCAGAATCATTGATTTTATAGTCAGAGAATTTTTTTTGTAAAATAATTCATGACATACCTTGTTGTATCCTGACCAAACATTCACAGAGTCAAAGGGTCAAGGTTTGTATGTAAACTGGTGAGATATTTTGCTGTTGTCCACCTGTCTCCATTCAGCCAGTCTTTGTGTTTCCTCTTTCTGCCCCAGTACTGCACTAAAGGTCTAATGCCAGCATCTTTCAGTTTGGAAACATCGAACCATTTCAACACACCTAATCGATGTTGTTTTAAGCTTCAGTTTGATGTGTGCGACAACAAGGTGGTGATGGCTGCCAACATCCACTCCTCTTCTAAAATGTACATCTTGTAAGGATCGTCGCCACTGCCAGTGATGAGAAGGTGGTAAATTTGTTTCTTGTCTCTTTGGTTAGGTGAGATCCAAGTACGTTTGTGTATTTCTATGTGTGAAAATAGGATGACAAAGTTGTTTATACCACAGAAGTCTATCAGGCGTGTAACAGTAGAGTGCAGCACAATGTAAGTACAGCATGTGACAGTAGCATATGACACAATGTAAGTACAGCATGAGAGAGTAGAGTAAGGCACAATGTAAGTATGGCACGTGACAGCAGAATACGGCATATTGTAAGCATGGCATGTGACAGTAGAGTGCGGCACAATGTAAGTACATCATGTGACATGTAGAGTACAGCACAATGTAAGTTCGCCATGTAACAGTAGAGTATGGCACAATGTAATTATACCTTGTTACCATAGAGTATGATACTATGTAAGTATGGCATATGACATTCGAGTACGGCACAGTGTAAGTACAGCACGAGTCAGTCGAATATGGCACAACGTAAGTAAGACATATAACATTCGAGAAAGGCATAATATAATTATGTGATGTGACAGTAACGTGACAATGTGTATGGTCCAGGGTGAGTTCGTCATATGGCAGTAATGAAACAGTAGAATATGGGAAAATGTGACTATGTCATGTGATGATAGAGATTGCAGCACAGTACAATTCATTATGTGTTGACAACTTATTCTGTTATTACTTGTTCTCTGACTTTTCTTGTATGCAATAGACATGTCTGTCCTGAGTATAGTTATATTTTATCTACAGGTTTGTCCGATATAATTTTTGTTTATAGTTGTATGTAATAGATGGTTCCATCCTAAGTTAGAGTTGTTGCACATAACAGATGCGTGTGATGAAAGTGAGTGTTGCTGTGTTCAGAGACAGAGGTGCCAAGGCTGAGGTGATTGGCACAGGGGTGTTGAATAGGAGTCTCAGGGGGTGCTTCAGTTCCTCCACTGTGAGGTGAAGAAACAAGTGGTGCTCGGGGTGATCAGAGAACCCATGGTGAGCTGGCAACAGACTAGTCTCTCTGTCTCTTGCTCTCTCTCTGTCTCTCTGTTTCTCTGTTTCTCTCTCTCTCTCTGTGAGAGAGATAGAGAAGGAGAGAGGGAGAGAGGGAGAGAGGGAGAGAGGGAGAGAGGGAGAGAGAGAGAGAGAGAGAAAGAGAGGGAGAGAGAGGGAGGGAGGGACGGAGGGAGAGAGAGATATGGAGAGAGGGAGAGAGGGAGAGAGGGAGGAGGGAGAGAGGGAACGAGGAAGAGAGGGAGAGAGGGAGAGAGGGAGAGAGGGAGCTACAGGGATAGCGAGATAGGAAAGAGGGAGAGAGGGAGTGAGGGAGAGAGGGAGGGAGCGAGGGAGCAAGGGAGTGAGATGGAGAAGGGATACGTTCAGAAAGGATGGTAGTGGTGGAGGACATATATATATATATATATATAGAGGGAGAAGAAAGACAGAGAGAGAGATAGGGAGGGAGAGAGAGAGAGGGACAGAGGGAGAGAGGGAGGGAGAGAGAGAGGGACAGAGGGAGAGAGAGAGGGACAGAGGGAGAGAGGGAGGGAGAGAGAGGGAGAGAGGGAGGGAGGGAGGCATGGAGGGAGGAAGGTAGGAAGGGAGAAAGCGAGGGAGCGAGGGACAAAGGGAGCGAGAGAACAAAGTAGCGAGGGAACGAGGGAGTGAGATGGGGAAAGGATGGGAATGGTAGAGGATACATATAGACAGAGAGAGAGAGAGAGAGACAGAGAGAGAGAAGAGAGAAGAGAGAGAGAGAGAGAGAGAGAGAGAGAGAGAGAGAGAGAGAGAGAGGGACAGACGGAGAGAGGGGAGAGAGGGAGAGAGTCAGAAAGAGTGACAGGGAGCGAGGGAGCGAGGGAGCGAGGGAGCGAGGGAGGGAGATGGAGATAGGATAGGTTGAGGAAGTAAGGGAGTGGTAGAGGATACATATAGACAGAGAGAGAGACGGAAAGAGACAGAGAGAGAGGGAGAGTGAGAGAGAGGGAGAGAGTGAGAGAGGGAGAGAGGGAGAGAGGGAGAGAGAGAGAGATGGTGAGAGGCAGAGAGAGGGAGAGAAGGAGGGAGCGAGGGAGTGAGATGAAGAAAGGATAGGTTGAGAAAGGATGGTAGTGGTAGATGAAACATATAGAGAGAGAGAGAGAGGGAGAGAGGGACAGAGGGAGAGAGGGAGAGAGGGAGAGAGGGAGTGAGGGAGTGAGGGAGCGAGGGAGCGAGGGAGCGAGGGAGTAAGGGAGTGAGATAGAGAAAGGATACGTTGAGAAAGGATGGGAGTGGTAGAGTATACACATAGAGAGAGGGAGAGAGGGAGAGAGGGAGAGAGGGAGAGAGGGAGAGAGGGAGAGAGGGAGAGTGGGAGAGAGGGAGAGAGGGAGAGAGGGAGAGTGGGAGAGAGGGAGAGAGGGAGAGAGAGAGAGAGAGAGGGAGCGAGGGAGTGAGGGAGTGACATGGAGAAGGGATAGGTTGAGAAAGGATGGGAGTGGTAGAGGATACATATAGACAGAGAGAGGGGGAGAGATGAGAGAGAGAGAGAGAGAGAGGGAGAGAGAGGGAGAGAGGGAGAGGGGAGAGAGGAGAGAGGGAGAGAGGGAGAGAGGGAGAGAGGGAGAGAGGGAGAGAGGGTGAGAGGGAGGGAGGGAGGGGCAGAGGGAACGAGGAAGAGAGGGAGAGAGGGAGAGAGGGATCGACAGGGATAGCGAGATAGGGAAAGAGGGAGAGAGGGAGAGAGGGAGAGAGGGAGGGAGGGAGTGAGATGGAGAAAGGATAGGTTGAGAAAGGATGGGAGTGGTAGAGGATACATATAGACAGAGAGAGAGAGAGAGGGAGAATGAGAGAGAGAGAGAGAGAGAGAGAGAGAGAGAGAGAGAGAGGGAGAGAGGAGAGAGAGAGAGTGGGAGAGAGGGAGAGAGGGAGAGAGTTCGTCATATGGCAGTAATGAAGCAGTAGAATATGGGATAATGTGACTATGTCATGTGATGATAGAGATTGCAGCACAGTACAATTCATTATGTGTTGACAACTTATTCTGTTATTACTTGTTCTCTGACTTGTCTTGTATGCAATAGACATGTCTGTCCTGAGTATAGTTATATTTTATCTACAGGTTTGTCCGATATAATTTTTGTTTATAGTTGTATGTAATAGATGGTTCCATCCTAAGTTAGAGTTGTTGCACATAACAGATGCGTGTGATGAAAGTGAGTGTTGCTGTGTTCAGAGACAGAGGTGCCAAGGCTGAGGTGATTGGCACAGGGGTGTTGAATAGGAGTCTCAGGGGGTGCTTCAGTTCCTCCACTGTGAGGTGAAGAAACAAGTGGTGCTCGGGGTGATCAGAGAACCCATGGTAAGCTGGCAAAAAAATAGTCTCTCTGTCTCTTGCTCTCTCTCTGTCTCTCTGTCTCTCTGTTTCTCTCTCTCTCTCTCTCTCTGAGAGAGATAGAGAAGGAGAGAGGGAGAGAGGGAGAGAGGGAGAGAGGGAGAGAGGGAGAGAGGGAGAGAGGAGAGAGAGAGAGAGAGAAGAGAGGGAGAGAGAGGGAGAGAGGGAGGGAGGGACGGAGGGAGAGAGAGATATGGAGAGAGGGAGAGAGGGAGAGAGGGAGGAGGGAGAGAGGGAACGAGGAAGAGAGGGAGAGAGGGAGAGAGGGAGAGAGGGAGCTACAGGGATAGCGAGATAGGAAAGAGGGAGAGAGGGAGAGAGGGAGAGAGGGAGAGAGGGAGTGAGGGAGCGAGGGAGCGAGGGAGCGAGGGAGTAAGGGAGTGAGATAGAGAAAGGATACGTTGAGAAAGGATGGGAGTGGTAGAGTATACACATAGAGAGAGGGAGAGAGGGAGAGAGGGAGAGAGGGAGAGAGGGAGAGTGGGAGAGTAGAGGGGAGAGAGGGAGAGAGGGAGAGTGGGAGAGAGGGAGAGAGGGAGAGAAGGAGAGAGGGAGCGAGGGAGTGAGGGAGTGACATGGAGAAGGGATAGGTTGAGAAAGGATGGGAGTGGTAGAGGATACATATAGACAGAGAGAGGGGGAGAATGAGAGAGAGAGAGAGAGAGAGAGGGAGAGAGGGAGGGAGAGAGGGAGAGTGGGAGAGAGGGAGAGAGGGAGAGAGGGAGAGAGGGAGAGAGGGAGAGAGGGAGAGAGGGTGAGAGGGAGGGAGGGAGGGGCAGAGGGAACGAGGAAGAGAGGGAGAGAGGGAGAGAGGGATCGACAGGGATAGCGAGATAGGGAAAGAGGGAGAGAGGGAGAGAGGGAGAGAGGGAGGGAGGGAGTGAGATGGAGAAAGGATAGGTTGAGAAAGGAAGGGAGTGGTAGAGGATACATATAGACAGAGAGAGAGAGAGAGAGGAGAATGAGAGAGAGAGAGAGAGAGAGAGAGAGGGAGAGAGGGAGAGAGAGAGTGGGAGAGAGGGAGAGAGGGAGAGAGTTCGTCATATGGCAGTAATGAAACAGTAGAATATGGGATAATGTGACTATGTCATGTGATGATAGAGATTGCAGCACAGTACAATTCATTATGTGTTGACAACTTATTCTGTTATTACTTGTTCTCTGACTTGTCTTGTATGCAATAGACATGTCTGTCCTGAGTATAGTTATATTTTATCTACAGGTTTGTCCGATATAATTTTTGTTTATAGTTGTATGTAATAGATGGTTCCATCCTAAGTTAGAGTTGTTGCACATAACAGATGCGTGTGATGAAAGTGAGTGTTGCTGTGTTCAGAGACAGAGGTGCCAAGGCTGAGGTGATTGGCACAGGGGTGTTGAATAGGAGTCTCAGGGGGTGCTTCAGTTCCTCCACTGTGAGGTGAAGAAACAAGTGGTGCTCGGGGTGATCAGAGAACCCATGGTGAGCTGGCAACAGACTAGTCTCTCTGTCTCTTGCTCTCTCTCTGTCTCTCTGTTTCTCTGTTTCTCTCTCTCTCTCTCTCTCTGAGAGATAGAGAAGGAGAGAGGGAGAGAGGGAGAGAGGGAGAGAGGGAGAGAGGGAGAGAGGGAGAGAGAGAGAGAGAGAAGAGAGGGAGAGAGAGGGAGAGAGGGAGGGAGGGACGGAGGGAGAGAGAGATATGGAGAGAGGGAGAGAGGGAGGAGGGAGAGAGGGAACGAGGAAGAGAGGGAGAGAGGGAGAGAGGGAGCTACAGGGATAGCGAGATAGGAAAGAGGGAGAGAGGGAGTGAGGGAGAGAGGGAGGGAGCGAGGGAGCGAGGGAGCAAGGGAGTGAGATGGAGAAGGGATACGTTCAGAAAGGATGGTAGTGGTAGAGGACATATATATATAATATATATATATATATATATATATATATATATATATATATATATATAGGAGAGAGAGAGAGAGGGGGGGAGAGAGAGAGAGGGACAGAGGGAGAGATGGAGGGAGAGAGAGAGGGAGAGAGGGAGGGAGGGAGGGAGGCATGGAGGGAGGAAGGTAGGAAGGGAGAAAGCGAGGCAGCAAGGGACAAAGGGAGCGAGAGAACAAAGTAGCGAGGGAACGAGGGAGTGAGATGGAGAAAGGATGGGAATGGTAGAGGATACATATAGACAGAGAGAGAGAGAGAGAGAAAGAGAGAGAGAGAGAGAGAGTGACAGACGGAGAGAGGGAGAGAGGGAGAGAGGGAGAGAGTCAGAAAGAGTGACAGGGAGCGAGGGAGCGAGGGAGGGAGATGGAGATAGGATAGGTTGAGGAAGTAAGGGAGTGGTAGAGGATACATATAGACAGAGAGAGAGACGGAGAGAGACAGAGAGAGTGAGAGAGAGGGAGAGAGGGAGAGAGGCAGAGAGAGGGAGAGAAGGAGGGAGCGAGGGAGTGAGATGAAGAAAGGATAGGTTGAGAAAGGATGGTAGTGGTAGATGAAACATATAGAGAGAGAGAGGGAGAGAGGGAGAGAGGGAGAGAGGGAGAGAGGGAAAGAGGGAGCGAGGGAGCGAGGGAGTAAGGGAGTGAGATAGAGAAAGGATACGTTGAGAAAGGATGGGAGTGGTAGAGTATACACATAGACAGAGAGAGAGAGAGAGGGGGGGAGCGAGGGAGAAAGAGATAGGGAGAGAGGGAGAGAGGGAGGAAGGGAGAGAGGGAGAGAGGGAGAGAGAGAAGAAGAAGGGATAGGTTGAGAAAGGATGGTAGTGGTAGATCATACATATAGAGAGAGAGAGGGAGAGAGGGAGAGAGGGAGAGAGGGAGAGAGGGAGAGAGGGAGCGGGGGAGCGATGGAGCGAGGGAGCGAGGTAGTAAGGGAGTGAGATAGAGAAAGGATACGTTGAGAAAGGATGGGAGTGGTAGAGTATACACAGAGAGAGAGGGAGAGAGGGAGAGAGGGAGAGAGGGAGAGAGGGAGAGAGGGAGAGAGGGTGAGAGAGGGGAGGAAGGGGCAGAGGGAACGAGGAAGAGAGGGAGAGAGGGATCGACAGGGATAGCGAGATAGGGAAAGAGGGAGAGAGGGAGGGAGGGAGAGAGGGAGGCAGGGAGTGAGATGGAGAAAGGATAGGTTGAGAAAGGATGGGAGTGGTAGAGGATACATATAGACAGAGAGAGAGGGAGAATGAGAGAGAGAGAGAGAGAGAGAGAGGGAGAGAGGGAGAGTGGGAGAGAGGGAGAGAGGGAGAGAGGGAGTGACATGGAGAAGGGATAGGTTGAGAAAGGATGGGAGTGGTAGAGTATACATATAGACAGTGAGAGAGAGGATGAGAGGGAGAAAGGGAGCGAGGGAGAGAGGGATAAAGCGAGAGAGAGAGGGCGAGAGGGAGAGAGGTAGAGAGGTAGAGAGGGAGGGAGGGAGAGAGGGAGAGAGGGAGAGAGGGAGAGAGGGAGAGAGGGAGGGAGGGAGGGAGAGAGGGAGCGAGGGAGCGGGGGAGCGAGGGAGTGAGGGAGTGAGATGGAGAAAGGATACATTGAGAAAGGACGGGAGTGGTAGAGGATACATATAGACAGAGAGAGAGAGAGACGGAGAGAGATAGAGGGGGAGAGAGAGAGAGAGAGAGAGAGAAGAGAGAGAGAGAGAGAGAGATAGAGACGGAGAGAGGCAGAGAGGGAGAGAGTCAGAAAGAGTGAGAGGGAGGGAGTGAGCGAGGGAGCGAGGGAGGGAGATGGAGATAGGATATGTTGAGGAAGTAAGGTAGTGGTAGAGGATACATATAGACAGAGAGAGAGAGACGGAGAGAGAGAGAGAGAGAGAGAGAGGGAGAGTGAGAGAGAGGGAGGGAGGCAGGGAGGAGGGAGGGAGGCTGGTAGGGAGAGAGGGAGATATGGAGAGAGGGAGAAAGGGAGAGAGGGAGAGAGGTAGAGAGGGAGAGAGGAAGAGAGGGAGAGAGGGAGTGAGATGGAGAAAGGATAGGTTGAGAAAGGATGGGATTGGTAGAAGATACATATAGACATAGAGAAAGAGAGAGAGGGAGAGAGACTGGGGGAGAGGTAGAGAGGGAGAGAGAGATATATGGAGAGAGGGAGAGAAGGAGAGAGGGGTGGAGAGAGAGGAAGAGGGAGACAGAGAGAGAGGGAGAGAGATAGAGAGAGAGAGAGACACACACAGACAGACAGACCGACAGACATAGAGAGGCAGACAGACAGATAAGGAGAGAGAGAGACAGAGAGAGAGGGGGGGAGAGGGAGAGAGGGAGGCAGGCAGCTAGGAGGGAGGGAGGGAAGAAAAGAGGGAGAAAGGGAGAGAGGGAGTGAGATGGAGAAAGGATAGTTTGAGAAAGGATGGGATTGGTAGAGGATACATATATATATATATAGAGAGAGAGAGAGAGAGAGAGAGAGAGAGAGGAGAGAGACGGGGGGAGAGGGAGAGAGGTAGAGAGGTAGAGAGGGAGTGATGGAGAGAGGGAGAGAGGGAGATATATATATATATATATGGAGAGAGGGATAGAAGGAGAGAGAGAGGGGGAGACAGAGAGAGAGAGAGAGAGACAGACAGACAGACAGACAGACAGAGAGACAGACAGACAGACAGACAAGGAGAGAGAGGGAGAGGGAGGGAGAGAGAGACGGGGGACAGAGGGAGTGATGGAGGCAGGGAGGGAGGGAAGGTGGAAGGGAGGGAGGAAGAGAGGGATGGGGGAGAGAGGGAGAGAAGGAGAGAGGGAGAGAGGGAGAGAGAGAGGGAGGGAGAGAGGGAATGTGGGAGAGACGGAGAGACGGAGAGACGGAAAGACGTAGGGAGAGAGAGAGAGAGAGAGAGAGAGAGACGGGGAGTGACGGGGAGAGAGAAGGGTGGATGAATGTATTGTAGTCCTATATATAGGTCACCAAAATCTTTTGTCAGGGTGTTTGCTACGTAAATTAACCCTGGCGATTCCCCTGATTCAGAAAGCAGATAACAGGTCATGCTTTGACTGTTATGTCAACGAAGGACAAGTACAATTGTACGTTTTAAGTAGTTTTAATCCATACCATAACACCAAATACGTATATACTATCCGAGCACACGCTGCTGAATGTTAATCTACTCGATACATTTATCCACCTGTCGTTGTACTTGGTGACGCATTGCAACAACTTAACACAAATAATGTGACGACAGAAGTGCTCGTCTAGACGTTTAATCATTGCAATACACCAATCACGTCTGTGCTTACAATCAGAACAAGTGCTTGTCTATTTAATTAAAGGTCCACAGCTTAATGTGATATGAATTCTATCCTATCGCAACCGTTACTTTTAGTGCGTCAAGCTTTTTGTAAACAGAAAGGAGACACGTCAATACAATTTCCGCCAATATGTTGGCTCTTGTCGGTAAATAGTTCTATGTTGCGGTGAACTAAATGTGTACTGCATTAATAAAAAATGCGTACAGTGTAAATCGACTATTAACATTGTTAAGGTGGGTATTGTTCACTCGAACGCGTGTTTGCTGTGTCATCGTGCTTTGCATGTCGCTGTGAACCACACGTCGGCGCTACAAGCCTAGGAGCGTCAACATCGCCAGCGACATCACAGCGGCCACCAGCAACAGGCCACTAGTGCCCTTGGTGTCGCTGGCGCCGTTTCTGTTATTGCCGTTAGTCTCAGATGGGTCTTGGGTAGTGGTGCGACCTCCTGAAAGGTAGTCAAAGAAATCATGTCAGTTCAGTTCCCACGTCTACAGATGCGGGTATCCGTAGACGGAAGAAATTGTGTCAGTCAGTGTAGTTAAATTTATACCCCCAACCAGAAGCGCAGGGACACGGGGCGAGATGCACCTGGAATGTTTGACTCCCACACATTTCCAATTAATTTGAATCAAACGACTCTTTTGTGTTATTAAAATGTACGCTAATTACTACATTTTGTATCTCCAAAAAGTAATAATGTAATATTATGATGTGCCTTTTTGTGATAGGTATATGCTATTTCATCAAGGTGAGGAATAGTTAAGCAAATGGCCCGAATCGTGGTTCGTGGCTGTATCTTCATTCTGCACAACCCTGATATTAGAGTAACTAAGGATATAAGGCCCAGTTTTCTGGGAAAATGGACACCAGAAATATCTAATGGGTATGCTCTCATTCATCTTAGGTACATTTCATATGTTAACAAAAGTAATGATTCTAGCCTCACCAAAAACGTTGTGGTAAATTTAGCGAAAGCCCTAAGTCTTTGCGTTCTGTCCTACTCGTGTTTTATTTAGCTAGATGGGGTGGGTGTTTTCCACAAACCTTGCCGTTATGTCCCAAGTTATTATATGGATAACTTGAACAGATAATATGTCTGACAACGCTGCATTCAACCGCGGGTTATCAGACAAGCCAGTTACCATACCCCAGTCATAGTGTCACATTTTGGCCGCCACGCTAAGCTACGTTGCGAAACTTGGCAGAACGTGGCTTTAACGTGAGCAAACATGGAACAACGTGGCTAAGACGTGATCAAACATGACACAACGTGAACTGGAAATTTTTATTTTGAACATGTTTAAAATTCGGTTGCATTTCACCACAACGTACCACAACGTGGCAACAATATGGTACAATGTACTATAACGTGGCAACAACGTAGTATAACTTGGACACAACTTAACAAAAACGTGACAAAACGTGAACAGAACGCTTGTGCTAAGTTGTGCTACGTTTCTGCTACGCTATGTCACGTTATGATACGTCGGTACGCTGTGATACGTGGCAGCAGCGAGCCATAATGAGATACAACGTAGCGCAACGTGACGACAGCGAGGCTAGAACGTGGCGACAAGGTGGCACGCGGCCGAAATTTGCATATTGTTTTCAGAACGTGGCGATCAGAAACGGGGCATAACTTAGCGGCCATAACACTATGACTGGGCCTTTAGATGTGTTTGGCAACCAAAATAACATAACTCACCCGATCTCATCGTCCAGTTAATCGGGTCGCCATCGACGGCTGTCGGGAAGTAAATAAAGACAATCATTACATTTAGCATGATAATGATATTATCACAGACGATATCGTTTTTTTGTTTAGGCCAAGTCTGATAAAATACAGCATTACGCATGGACAGATGGAAGGTTGGTCGCTGTACACCAATTAATATAGCGACGGTAATTATTAGAAAATGTAGCGTCACCTGTCGAGTGGAACACACAGTAATGCATATTGATGCTATGTACTTGTAATTGTGAATATCAGAATCCGACAAAGCGGCAATCATGTTTCATTATATGGATCCGAGCGTGCGGAGTAAGAATCGTATAACAATTACCCATAACATCATGGCCCTGAATCCAATATGCCAGTTGGTCAGTTCATTTGATATGTTCATACAGACAGTTTCGTACCAACATGACCATATGTCTGTTACATATGGTCATCTTTTTAGTGTGTTATGGGCAAACCAATTGTAATAATTATGACTTTACTTGCGAAGTTTAAAAAAAATATTATTAACGGCTAAAACGACTCATACTCAAAATTTGGCTGGCATCGGTCAACGTTAGTTACTGAGCCAATTTCGCAGCAAACGAAACCGGCTTTCTCGGGTTATGAACACCAGATATGAACTACTATCTCGCCGACACAATGAACATTATTGGCACGTCTGCCCATAAATTATATTACGTCGAGCTGTCGTTATACAATTATAGTGCACGCTTTGTGTGGTATGACGCGTTTGTTTTGTCGGACATTACTATTAATCGAGAATAACCTTAAGTACTTACGCCAGCCCGGACAGTCATACATTTCGAGAACAACTGTCGATTTTTCGATGATCAGACCTCGCTGCCACAGTGCCGCGTCTCTTCCACAAGACTCTTCTACAGCCGCCTGAGTACAGTCGAGTAGTTCTGATATGTATCTGGAATAAAGGACATAATATTGTTCAACTGATCCATTCCGGAAATTGTTAGAATGGACATAGACGCACCAAATAACTTTGTTTTCAGTTGGAACTTACGCAGTGTCTAAACGCATGCATTATAGTGTGGTATGACAATATAGGGCCTAATATTATTTCACTATAGGAGTATAATACAAATGGATGAACATTGTTCTTCTTTCACTTGTGCACTTTCTGAATTCTGCACGGACACACTACGGCAGTCGCCGTATCATGTATATAATAAAAAATTATATTTTATAAAAAGGGTTGTTTTATTAATAAAAGTGCAAAGCCAACTCACTGACAAAGTCGATTGTAGTCGGTCGTGCCAACAAGACTCTGAATACCTTTCGTGTATGTTAATGAACACTCATTTGCATCTGCGACGGGTTTGGTTTTGGAGAAGCACACACTGTACTCGAGGTAGCCTGCAGCATGAATATCAGCGACACAGTAACAGTACGTGACACAGTAACAGATGGTCCGATTAAAGTGACCCAGTTACAAATATCAGCGACCCACAGTACGTGACACAGTGACAGATGTTCCTTCTAAAGTGACGCTGTTACAAATATCACCGACCCACAGTAGTGACATAGTAACAGATGGTCCGACTAAAGTGACTCAGGTACAAATATCAGCGACCCACATTACGTGAAACAGTAACAGATGGTCCGACTAAAGTGACCCAGTTACAAATATCATCGACCCACAGCACGTGACACAGGAACACATGGTCCGACAAAAGTAACCCAGTTACAAATATCAGAAACCCACGCTACGTGACACAGAAGTAGATGATCCGACAAAAATGACCCAGTTACAAATATCAGCAACCCACAGTACGTGACACAGTAACAGAGGGTCCGACTAAAGTGACCCAGTTACAAATATCAGCGACCCACAGTACGTGACACAGAAACAGATAGTCCGACTAAAGTGACCCAGTTACAAATAGCAGCGACCCACAGTACGTGTCATAGTAAAAGAGGGTCCGACTAAAGTGACCCAGTTACAAATATCAGCGACCCACTGTACGTGACACAGAAACAGATAGTCCGACTAAAGTGACCCAGTTACAAATAGCAGCGACCCACAGTACGTGTCATAGTAAAAGAGGGTCCGACTAAAGTGACCCAGTTACAAATATCAGCGACCCACTGTACGTGACACAGAAACAGATAGTCCGACTAAAGTGACCCAGTTACAAATAGCAGCGACCCACAGTACGTGTCATAGTAAAAGAGGGTCCGACTAAAGTGACCCAGTTACAAATATCAGCGACCTACTGTACGTGACACAGAAACAGATAGTCCGACTAAAGTGACCCAGTTACAAATAGCAGCGACCCACAGTACGTGTCATAGTAAAAGAGGGTCCGACTAAAGTGACCCAGTTACAAATATCAGCGCCCCTACTGTACGTGACACAGAAACAGATAGTCCGACTAAAGTGACCCAGTTACAAATAGCAGCGACCCACAGTACGTGTCATAGTAAAAGAGGGTCCGACTAAAGTGACCCAGTTACAAATATCAGCGACCCACTGTACGTGACACAGAAACAGATAGTCCGACTAAAGTGACCCAGTTACAAATAGCAGCGACCCACAGTACGTGTCATAGTAAAAGAGGGTCCGACTAAAGTGACCCAGTTACAAATATCAGCGACCCACTGTACGTGACACAGAGACAGATAGTCCGACTAAAGTGACCCAGTTACAAATAGCAGCGACCCACAGTACGTGTCATAGTAAAAGAGGGTCCGACTAAAGTGACCCAGTTACAAATAGCAGCGACCCACAGTACGTGTCATAGTAACAGAGGGTCCGACTAAAGTGACCCAGTTACAAATATCAGCGACCCACAGTACGTGACACAGAACAGAGGGTCCGACTAAAGTGACCCAGTTACAAATATCAGCGACCCACAGTACGTGACACAGAAACAGATAGTCCGACTAAAGTGACCCTGTTACAAATATCAGCGGCCCACAGTACGTGACACAGAAACAGAGGGTCCGACTAAAGTGACCCTGTTACAAATATCAGCGACCCATAGTACGTGACGCAGAAACAGAGGGTGTCTACTAAAGTGACCCATTTACAAATATCTGCGACCCACAGTACGTGACACAATAACAGATGCTCCGACTAAAGTGACCCAAGTTACAAATACCAGTGACCCACAGTACGTGACAAAGAAACATAGGGTCCAAATAAAGTGACCCTGTCACACATGAGCTGCTGCTTGTGTGTTAACGCTGTTTTAGCAGTTATCCATGCTAGGAATTTTCGTTGCGTAGTCCTAACAAAGTTCTGTTCAAATATACGCATTGGTTAACTATGTACAGCTATGTAGCGCAACTCGTAACGTATACCTAATAGCTTAGTTATATCTTATTTATTACTAAATCATATTTTATTCCCACGACTCTGTTCGTGCTGAAAATTCCCAATGACTGCTTTAAAAGAAACGTTAGTGTAGTTAATTTGTATCACATTCTTTTG
>JAODUO010001169.1:47500-55000 GCA_025642075.2 Ridgeia piscesae | reverse complement strand
ATAGCTCAGACTATTGTAAATGAAATCAAGTATGAAGACACCAAAGATTTTAGTTATTACCTAAATAGACAAATACACCCAACTTTTAAAATAAACAATGTAGATGAAGAGGCAGTAAAGAAAATAATACATAATTTACCCACAAAACATAGTTGTGGATTCGATGGAATCTGTTCAATTCTCGTTTATAAATAATTGAACCTGCAATCATAAAATTATTGACTATGGTAATAAATCGTGTGTTAAATACGGATTTTTTTCCAGATAAACTCAAAATTGCCAATGTAATTCCAACTTTTAAAAAGGATGATCCCGCATTATTCAAAAATTACACACCAATTTCTCTATTAGCAACGATATCAAAGGTACTAGAGAAAATTTTCTTCACCTAGTTATCTTCATATTTTAATGAAGTTAAACTATCTTTCGATAATCAATATGGTTTTAGACCAAAACACTGCACTGAGTATGCTGCGCTTGAATTAGTAGACAAAATTATAAATGACATGGACAAAAATGAGGTGCAAATTAATATATTTCTTGACTTATCAAACGCATTTGATACCATTGACCATAATATTTTATTACGTAAACTAAAGTTGGAATGGATGGTTCGACTCTACTTTTATTGGAAATATGTTTAAGCAATCGACGACAGTATGTTGAAATTGACGAAATGCAATGAGAAACCCTTCCAATATTGTTTACAATTGATATTAATTATTTCCCACAAGTCAGTAATATATTTAACTTCATTATGTATGCAGATGATACAACACTCTCTAGAACATTAAACCAATTTACTCATAGTACACAACATAAAAACAACAGCGTAGATTCCTTAATAAATTAAGAACTCGGTAAAGTTATAGAATGGTTAGATATAACTAGGTTGTCCTTAAACAAAGAAACATCTAAATGTATGATTTTTCGTGTACCTAGAAAAGAGACCCAAATTCCTACTCTTAAAATCGATAATATAAATATCGAAAAATTAGATGAATACAGTTTTCTATGATAAACTCTGGACACAAATCTTACATGCGAAAAAACACGTAAATAAAATTGCAAATAAATGTTACAAAACCACAGGCGTTCTAAACAAACTAAATCATGTACTACCGCTAGACATAAAAACACTTGTATACAATTCTCAAATCCTATCACATATTAATTATTGTATTACGGTTTGGGGATATAAAGGTAGTCGAATATTGAGAATTCAAAAAAGGCAGTTCGAATAATAACATTGAGCAGGTACAATTCACACACACAGAACCACTTTTTAAAGCACTTCAAATATTGAAAATAGATGATCAATTAAAACTGCAAGACATTTTTCTATAAATATAGGCGTGGTGATTTGCCAGTTGACTTATTAAGTTGGAATGTTATCCCCAATTATAATATACACGGTCATGATACACGCAAAGCTGCAAATATACACACATCTCTGACAAGACATGAGTCTTACCAAATAGTGTCTGAAATACAATTTGCCTCACATTATAAATGATACTCCAGAATTAGTTTGGAAGAAAATGTTACTCGCAGTTTACTCACAGTATTACTTAAAAGTATCTCTTACAAATATATAAAAACGTATGTACAATATATGATTGTTACATATGCCAGTTAAATACACAAAGTCATTAGAATGTTAACATGCACATAATGGATAGATACAAAGAAATGTTATATGTATTTTTTGATTGTCACTTAATTAGTTCTACTTGTACTACAGAGAAGCATGTACACATGCGTCAGAGATAGATTTAACTATAAAGAGATAACAATCGTATTGAAGTAAAAAAATAGTATACATTCGTATGTAGAGAGGTTAACTATATGTATAATTACTACGAGTAGCTCCTGTGATAGCGACCTTTCAGTCTTAACAAGAACCACTGACCCCCATTTCACAGTTCACCTTATGATTACTGATTCATGTACTTATTAGGGTCAACAATACATATGTTGTCCTTGTTCTCCCTATCGACATGTCAGAAATGTTCACGTTAACGCATTTCCAAGTGATGGTCAACCTCTCGGCGATAACGAAACGAGCCCGTAAGACGTGACGTCATTCTACGAACGCAGCCGGCTGTTACAAGTCCTCGTTGGATGCAACGATGAAACAAGGAGACCAACTCGCACCGGAATTGAGCTCCCGTCAGACTGTAGAGGAAGAAGTTGACGGCGTGATTGGCGTATCGCAGAAGAAGCAGGGATCCAAGTACATCATACTGATCCTGTAGAGACATTGGCCAGTTGGGAATAGTGACGTAGAACACATGAGCGGGAACGAAGCAGACAATGAATACAAACGAGACGGCCAGGCACATGACTGTTGTGTGTCTAACGATCGAGTCTCGCGCGGTCGTTTGCACCAAGTCTCGACGTAGTGTTCTTATTATCGCCCAGTTACACACAATAACGATAACTATCGGGATCACGCCAGACGTAACGAAGTTAATCATTGGTCGGTAATTGTTCACATAATCCCGGTAGCGTAACGGTGCAATGCAAATGACGTCGCCAGAATCAGTATAAATGACAAGATCTTGTATGAAGAAGAGATCGATGTTCTTGACGAAAGCCAACACCAGCAGCGACACGCAGCACAAGCCGGCGTTGCGCGGGGTGGACAGCCGACGTAGGGGAGCGCGGACGACGACGTAGCGCTCGACAGTGAACGCGACAATGAACCAAGTGGATGCGTTTATTAGTGTATGAAGAACCGGCCAAGTGACTTGACACGCCAATCTACTGGTACTGTCAATCCACCAACCCCAAGCTCTACCCGGGTACACCACCACTGAGGCGACCATCAGCACGAGACTGTCACCGACGGCCAGGGCGCTCAAGTAGACGTTGGCCGACGTCCGCACGAGCCCGTCCCGCCTCAGCACGAGCAGCACGAGCGTGTTACCGACGAGTCCCATCATGCACAGCGGCGGCCAGCCGTACCGCCATATGTTGGCGGACACATCGACAACAAAACCACCCGTGTCGTTTTCATTTGCAGTAACAACGTCCTCTAGAACCGACGACGCCGTCGACATTAAAGCAGTTTCATTTGCCATTGTCCGTCTCGAAACTGTTAACAGATGGATGAATAAAAGTGACAATGTACTTGATCCAAGCGGCATCATCGGTTTTATACCAACACTGCCAATCCCCATGTTGACATTGACACTTGATGTTAGGGATTTGCCATAACTTTAAATTCTGCACCGATTTCGTTGATAAGTGGAAGAGTTTATTCCACGACACAACCGAGTAAATATGTTGTTGTTTTATTAGGCGGATTCTTTTATATATATATATATATATATATATATATATATATATATATATATATATATATATATATATTCACGTTAGCGCAACGGTACAATGCAAACCCATCGCACGTCATTAGAAACAACGATGGCGTCCATAAAGAAGAGGTCGATGTTCATGACGAAGGCCAACACCAGCAGCGACCCGCAGCACAAGCCGGCGTTGCGCGGGGTGCACAGACGTAGCTTGAGTAGCGGGAAACGGACGACGACGCAGCGCTCGACAGTGAACGCGACTATGAACCAAGTGGAGGCTTTTTCTTATGTGATGCCAGTGGCGTAGCTAAAGGGGGCAGGGGGGCCACGCCCCCCAATCACGGACCAAATAGGATGGTGGGGAACGGAGGACCAATTACTGGCTGGTTGATTGATAGAGTCACAAAGTAGAGTGGGTTTCAGGATTCCTGTGTAAGACTTTCCTTCCCAGTCCTACCCTTTCGCACAAATTTGTCATAATTCAAATACGATTAAGTTAGGAATTCTCTTCTTCTGTCGCTGGCTGCAGCATAAGAGTTGACAGAGCAATACAAATGTCATTATTCTCAATGTGCATTATGGCTGATGGCTACTAAGGATTCAAAATAATAGTTGCCGGTTACTAGACAGGTTGCATTTTGTTGTTATTATTTTCTTGGCAACGCTGTCATCAGGGGAGAATTAATCATCATTTCCTTTTCCATTGTCTTTTGTTCCTCTCAATTTTCTCTAACTACGTTCCCTCTCAGCAGTCTCCAATTCCTTCTATCTGTCATTTTTTTATCCTAGTATTTCTAGGTCACTTATAAAACAGTCCCCCATCGCAATGTCGGTCTTCCTTGCCATCATTTCCCTTCCACGTTCTGGGCATCTGCTCTTTTTGCAAATTTTTCATCTCCCATTTTTTCCACATGACCAACCCATGTGCTCCTCACTAGTTTTTCTTAGAACTTTCCTTCACTCCAACCTCCGCTCTCATTTCACCCATTTTCTCTTATCAGCTGTCTTAACTCGGTTATTTTACCAGGTTGTTTTCCGCAAACCTGGACCTTCTCCTGTTGTTTCTCCGTTAGTGTTGTCGTCCCTAGTGCATTCATGTATGCCGGAGTAACACATGAGCTGAGCACGTTTCCTTTACGTTTATATGATTTGCGTCTATCTCCCATCACACATTCGTCTTATCTCCAAGTGTTGGCCCTGCTGTAATCTTCTCTGTAACCAAAGAAGTTAATATATTGGATTTTGCACTGTGAAAATGCCATTTCCTATGGTGAATTTATAAATTGTAATGTAAAATTACCGCCATAACGTACCGGGCACATAGATAAAAAATAAATCGCCTTGTTTTCTTTAGATGAAATCACGTCATCCAGAACCGACGTCGCCGTCGACATTAACCTAGTTACATTTGCCATTGTTCGTCTCGAAGCTGTTAACATCTTGTCATAGGTCATCTATTCCGCTACGAATAAAAATGTAATTGAGAATTAATTTTACAGTGACTTAGTTAGCGTTGATAGATACACTGCTAACTAATGCTTGTGTTGACGTTGTCACTTGATGTCGAGGAAGGGTGGTAACTTTAAATTCCACACCGGCTTTATCGATGATTTCTAGCTGCTGCCTGAGCTTGAAAATTTATTCCACGACATAACCGCTTTATTGTTTTATTAGGCGGATTTATAATCCGCTTTTCACAAGCTTATAATCAGTGAGTCGAACGGCAAATATGTCTTTCTGAAAACACGTGCCGTGAACATGGAAGCAAAATCGGAGTTTGTAGTTAGACAAGACGTTCTCACGAAGCTTCAGTTCAGTTGAATGACAACTGAGTGAACGAAATTATCCAAGCTTCGAAAACGTTAGTTGGAAAAGGTTTTGCTGAGTGTGACGTTCTGACACCAAAGCCATTGCGCCCTAAATAAACACAGGTCTGTTTCCATCTGGGGGAAATGGCACGCATTATGCATACAGCGGCATAATGTTCTTCAAAACAGTAACTTTGATGCTAAGTCGGTTTAATTTAATAATCAATTATGTCGTGTATCATTATTATTATTACGTCTTTCCAAAAACTTGTATTGATTTTTCACCGTCAACCACGTTTAGACAAATTACATTTCAACTCTGAACACTTCAGTTTTGAGTGCATCTGTGCGACAACTTCGGATGTTTCGTTTTCTGCATATTCATTTTTAGCTGTCGCCCTCCAGGACACCAAATACATTTTCTTGGAAGACTGTCAGTATATGTTGGCAAATCTTGCAACCAATCATTCTGAATAGTGTGTTACTGTCCCGACCGCTCATGAAGTGGAGACCGCGTCACAGGCCGTGTTCAATAGTGTTTTACTGTCCCGACCGCTCATGAAGTGGAGACCGCGTCACAGGCCGTGTTCAATAGTGTTTTACTGTCCCGACCGCTCATGAAGTGGAGACCGCGTCACAGGCCGGGTTCAATAGTGTGTTACTGTCCCGACCGCTCATCAAGTGGAGACCGCGTCACAGGCCGTGTTCAATAGTGTGTTACTGTCCCGACCGCTCATCAAGTGGAGACCGCGTCACAGGCCGTGTTCAATAGTGTGTTACTGTCCCGACCGCTCATGAAGTGGAGACCGCGTCACAGGCCGTGTTCAATAGTGTGTTACTGTCCCGACCGCTGATGAAGTGGAGACCGCGTCACAGGCCGTGTTCAATAGTGTGTTACTGTCCCGACCGCTCATGAAGTGGAGACCGCGTCACAGGCCGTGTTCAATAGTGTTTTACTGTCCCGACCGCTCATGAAGTGGAGACCGCGTCACAGGCCGTGTTCAATAGTGTGTTACTGTCCCGACCGCTCATAAAGTGGAGACCGCGTCACAGGCCGTGTTCAATAGTGTTTTACTGTCCCGACCGCTCATGAAGTGGAGACCGCGTCACAGGCCGTGTTCAATAGTGTGTTACTGTCCCGACCGCTCATGAAGTGGAGCCCTGCGTCATAGGCCGTGTTCAATAGTGTTTTACTGTCCCGACCGCTCATGAAGTGGAGACTGCGTCACAGGCCGTGTTCAATAGTGTGTTACTGTCCCGACCGCTCATGAAGTGGAGACCGCGTCACAGGCCGTGTTCAATAGTGTTTTACTGTCCCGACCGCTCATGAAGTGGAGCCCTGCGTCACAGGCCGTGTTCAATAGTGTTTTACTGTCCCGACCGCTCATGAAGTGGAGACCGCGTCACAGGCCGTGTTCAATAGTGTTTTACTGTCCCGACCGCTCATGAAGTGGAGACTGCGTCACAGGCCGTGTTCAATAGTGTGTTACTGTCCCGACCGCTCATGAAGTGGAGACCGCGTCACAGGCCGTGTTCAATAGTGTGTTACTGTCCCGACCGCTCATGAAGTGGAGACCGCGTCACAGGCCGTGTTCAATAGTGTGTTACTGTCCCGACCGCTCATGAAGTGGAGACCGCGTCACAGGCCGTGTTCAATAGTGTTTTACTGTCCCGACCGCTCATGAAGTGGAGACCGCGTCACAGGCCGTGTTCAATAGTGTTTTACTGTCCCGACCGCTCATGAAGTGGAGACCGCGTCACAGGCCGGGTTCAATAGTGTGTTACTGTCCCGACCGCTCATGAAGTGGAGACAGCGTCACAGGCCGTGTTCAATAGTGTGTTACTGTCCCGACCGCTCATAAAGTGGAGACCGCGTCACAGGCCGTGTTCAATAGTGTGTTACTGTCCCGACCGCTCATGAAGTGGAGACCGCGTCACAGGCCGTGTTCAATAGTGTGTTACTGTCCCGACCGCTGATGAAGTGGAGACCGCGTCACAGGCCGTGTTCAATAGTGTGTTACTGTCCCGACCGCTCATGAAGCGGAGACCGCGTCACAGGCCGTGTTCAATAGTGTGTTACTCTCCCGACCGCTCATAAAGTAGAGACCGCGTCACAGGCCGTGTTCAATAGTGTGTTACTGTCCCGACCGCTCATAAAGTAGAGACCGCGTCACAGGCCGTGTTCAATAGTGTGTTACTGTCCCGACCGCTCATAAAGTAGAGACCGCGTCACAGGCCGTGTTCAATAGTGTGTTACTGTCCCGACCGCTCATGAAGTAGAGACTGCGTCATAGGCCGTGTTCAACAGTGTTTTACTGTCCCGACCGCTCATGAAGTGGAGACTGCGTCACAGGCCGTGTTCAATAGTGTGT
>JAODUO010001169.1:10000-42500 GCA_025642075.2 Ridgeia piscesae | reverse complement strand
GCAGAATGCAAAGAAACTGTCTGGTGTAAGACAGTTACAGGAAACTCAACATTAACTGTTGGGTTAGTTTGCCGAAGTCCAAATTTAAGCACAGAAGGTGAGAAGGAACAAAACGCTATAAACGAAGTGAGTAGACGGGACTGTATTATTATGGGGGGATAACCATGGGCATATACAGTGTAAATTTCTACAGAGTACTGGGAGTGAGGATCAAACGTTTTTAAATTTAGTACAGGATAAACAACATGTGTTAGAACCAACCAGGGGCGAGAACGTTTTTAACATTGTTTTGAGCTCACATAAGGAATTTGTTGGTAATGTCAAGATATATGAGCCACTGGGATGTAGGGATCACTACCATATATATTTTATCATTAAAATATAAGTAGAACGGAATCAACAAATACGGTACAGAAAATATTTTCACAAAGGAAGATATAAGGACGTGAGGAAATGTTTAGCTAAGATAGACTGGAATAGCACACTGAAGAATAAGACAACAACAGAATGCTGGGATATCTTCAAGGGTGAAATTGTCTGCAGCAACGATATATTTGTCCTCTTAGAAAAAAACAGCGGCAACGATCAAAAAAGAAACACATATGGAAAGAAGCCATTAGAAGAATCAAGTCAAGTCAAATGATGTGGAAGTTATATAGACATACTGGAAGTGAAGAAGACTACACCATTAATAAAGAAGTACTTCACCAAGCTACACCTGAAATTAGAAATTCAAAGAGAAGCTATCAACAAATATTAGCTTTTAATATACAACATAACAGCAAGAGTTTATATGCGTATGTTCGAAATAACCAGAAAGTTCAGGATATGGTCGTTCCTCTAGAAGGTAGTGATGGAAACATAATAACAGAGGGATTCTTAATGGCAGAAACCCTAAATGAATAGTTTAGTTCGGTGTTTACCATGGAAGATATTAGTGCATTAGGGAAGGGAGAAAGTCAGACTATTTAGGACAACTAATTGTAACCCCAAAAATGGTAGCTAAGAAAATAATGGATATAAAGGATAAATCACCTGGAGTGGGTGGGATTCCTCCCAAATTTCTACTGGAAATTGTAGAACGAATTAGCATACCGCTTGCAACAGTGATCAATGTGTCAATAGAAGAGGGAGTAGTTCCGTTAGAATGGAAAGAAGCAAACATCATACAATTTTTTTTTATGTTCGAGAAACATGTCAGAGAACTATAGACCAGTGAGTTTAACATCGGTGATTTGCAAACTACTAGAAAGACTAATTAAATATCACTTGGTTGATTTTCTTGTTAAACATAACTTGATAAACCCATTTCAACATGGGTTTCTAAAAGCCAGGTCATGCTTAACAAAGATGCTATGTTTTTGGAAGATGTCACAAAGTGGGTAGATGAGGGATCACCACTTAGATTTTTAAAAAGCCTTTGACATAGTGCCACATCAAAGATTACTACTTAAGCTGAATGCCCACGGCACAGGAAATGGTATGATTAACTGGATAGAAAAATGGCTTATTTAACAAAAGTCAAAGAGTAGTAGTTGATGGGGAGGGTTCAAACTGTAAATCGGTTTTGAGTGGAGTACCGCATGGATCAGTATTGGGAACTATTTTATTCTTAATGTATAATATACATTAAGAATAATTTACGACGCGTTTACGGGCAAATACGCCTAGCGACTTCCGACTGGTTTTCCTAGGCCGCCACACATATAATATATCAATGATTTGGATGATGATATAACAAGTAAGGTGTTGAAGTTTGCGGACGACACAAAAGTGTTTAGAAAAATTAAGTGATGCAGATAGGCAGCATTTACAAAATGATCTGAATAAGTTGACCGAATGGTCTGAGAAGTGGCAAATGCTGTTTAATTTGGGAAGTGTAAGTGCCTCCATACAGGACAGGGGAATGAAGATGCACAATATACAATGGGTGGTACTCTACTAAATACTACCGTAAAAGAAATGATTTATGGTTAACTATTAGTGCTCATGTGAAGGTGTCAGAACAGTGTGGAATTGCAGCAGCAAAGACAAAATAAATTATTTGATTAATTAAGCGAAATATAGTGTACAAGGAAAAAGAACTAATAATACCGCTGTACAAAACAACAGTTAGGCCTCATTTAGAATATTGTATACAAGCATGGAGGCCATATCGCAAGAAGGATATTGATATTCTAGAAATAGTACAAAGAAGAGCAACAAAAATGATTAGTTATGAAAAGCGTCTAAAATAGTGTGGTTTAACCTATAAACCAGGAGATCAGAGAAAAGTGTTTAAAATATTGAATGGGTATGAAAATATTGACAGAAATATGCTTTTTCTCACATAAGGAAGAGAGAAGGACTAGAGGACATGGAGTTACATTAGCAAAGAAGCAGTGTAGACTAGATATTATCAGCTGATTGTGTAGGTGCTAGTAGTGTTAATGTTTAAAAATAAAATCGACATATACCTAAGAAGGGCGGGGTACATTTAGATAGATAGGTTGGACTCTCGATAAGCCAAAGGGCTTCCTTGTCGACCTGCCA
This sequence comes from Ridgeia piscesae, assembly GCA_025642075.2. NCBI lineage: Eukaryota > Metazoa > Annelida > Polychaeta > Sabellida > Siboglinidae > Ridgeia > Ridgeia piscesae. The sequence goes on along the minus strand of JAODUO010001169.1, from coordinate 39,968 downwards.
TCTAGAGTTGATTCTCTGAGTGGCAAACTTGTTAAATCTTAATTGCTAAATCAAATACGAAACTATGAGCATTTTCAAAAGTCTGACAACAACATAGTTTTGTAATTGTTTTTTATTGATTACAACCAAACGAAGATATCATTAAAACACATCCACAAGAAAACAACATCGAGTTATATTTTACTAATTTCGCAGTCAGTATTTTTTTCCCCGTGACGTTTCTGCTTTTTCAGTAGTCTACCTCAGACGGCTACCATTAGCTGATAATAGTCCTTTAGCGCCGACGTAGCTACGAGAATAATTGAAAAACAATTGCGGTGTATGTTGATTATATATATATATATATATATATATATATATATATATATATATATATATATATATATATATTTATATTGGTATTTTAATATTTAATTTTAATAATAATTTATTTCCAAGAAAATATTTTTGAGAACATCTGACATGATTACTGCAAATAATTTACATTGACTATGCGCTATCAATAAACTCTCCCTAAAGGCACGACGTGTGCATAGGTTAGGTCCGCATGGGAAACAACATCTTGCCACGGCATATCATATATACCGCCGATATACAGGATTGCCTTTACAATATGTCCATACTTTCTGAGCGCATTTATTCTGATCGCCACGCGATATCGGTCAGCATAGATAGTGATATTATTCCACGATGCATTAGTGGTAGTACTAATGAAACGAGGCAAGGCATAGGCTGGGACAGATTATATCCACAGGATATTGACGCATATGGAGAATGTACGAATATTGAATTGGGTAAGTTGAATGTTCCACAGGAGCCAGTTGCACGTATATCAATTGTCCCAGTTGTAGTCACCGTGACGATCTCCATGACGTCTACAATTCTATTGTGATTACACTGAAAGGATATGGTCACACACATCGGTCAAATCGCAAAGGTGCTTACAAATATAATGATGTACCAGGTTGGAACGAGAGAGTGAAAGGGTTATGCTTACTGTATTTGGAAAGATATTGGTAAGCAGAGACAAGACGACATTTTTATGTCACGAAATTATCGCTAGTTTAATTCAAGCAGGAGATCAAGAACTGTAAAAAAGGAGTAATTATCATTCTTTGCTGATAACATTGCAGAACAGTTGTGTCAAAAAGTCAACCACAAATTCTGGAAAGACATTAAGAACTATACGAACACTAAAGTGAATTGTATGGACGGCGTTGGAACTAGCGTTGGAACTATAGGTGCAATGTGGAACTATAATTAAGAAAACATAGTTAATGATGTACAGGATAGCCGTTGTGACAACGTTCTTTATGGCTGGTTCATTGGCAAAAAGGGAACGATTGTTGATGCAGTTGAACTGGTGATTGAATCTCGTACAACAAATCACCAGGTCTGGACGGTCTCAGTGCAGAACACTTATAAGTGTCTACCCCTGTGAACACTTAAACTAATAAGTGTCAATGCTTAATATTAATTACAATTATGCAGCTACACTATAAATAAATTTCAAGATTGCTTGTGATGTCTAGTTTTTCTACACGTTTCACCCTTTTATGTTTATTTTTAATTAGCTCAACTAGCATATCATGTTTTACTATTTATTAATTAATAATTTACTAGTTCACCTTTTTTATTACAATTGACACAAATATTGTATTGCTGTAGTCGATTATTATTAATTAACTACTATGCATAATATGATATACTTATTTATTCTGAAAATGCCTATATAGGTATTTTATATACAACCCATAATATCTATACACACATACTTCTATTTCGTGACTACATTGACATATAAATTACAACTGTGACATCTCTGATTGATTATAGTTTATCTAGTTCAGTTTGTGTACAACAATGGTTTAGCTATACGTATTCATATGATTTTACTTGTACTTTTATTATATTTATTTCTTATACTTTTTGTAATACTGCTGTAAACACTTCTGAACAGAGTTTGTACTTTGGCATTTAGTTTCTAAATAAAGTGTCTTATTATTATTATTATTAGAGCAACCACACTTTAAAAAGAAAGTTTTTATTTATATGCTGCACTCGAAGGATCAGTAGGTTGAGCCCTACCTGTGACACAGCCAACATTGCAGATTAATTTGACCAGAACACCTTGTCTCAGCATAATTGTTCACGCAAACACGGGATTCGTTTCAGTAATTTATTGACATATTACTGTAGCATATGCATGACGTGATAAAACATCTAAATATGAATATTGCTTTGCCTGCAGAACGTTTGCAGCATGATGTGAATATCTACATATATAACCGTTCCATGGATTGATGGGACAATCAACTGTGAACATTGCTATGTGCCTATGTCATGTCAGCTGTATACTATTTACGAAGTGTTGAGCCTACACTGTACGGAACAATAAACTACAACTAGATACAACTACAAATGTTTGAATATTTCAATAACATTTATTGATAGAAAATACAGCTAGACAATTGTTGACAATTCTAGTTTTCAACTGATGAAAACTAACAAATTGTCCGGCAGTGTAATTACTGCCTCAGGCCCCTATATTATTTTATATAGATATAAATGTATACGCGTAATAATAATAATAACACATTTTTCAATGGCGTGTGCTATATGCGAGGTACAAATCAGTAGCTGATAAAAATTCGTCCGTAATGAAGTCTCATTCTAACTTTCTTACATACGTGTTAAATGCTGTTGAAACAAGGTAAGAACGTAATCTTGATTTGTGTAATTAAGTACCACGATGTTTGACCTGCTCTGAATATTCTGGACGCGACGTACCCCATTACCTCCGCAGGTACAACTATAACTTGACAGGTTACATGAAATAAAAGCCACACTATTGACTGGAAATTCTCACAAGATTGCATCCGTCCCAAATAGTGTTTTCCATTTATAACCCGTCGTCTTGAAATGAGCTTTTGTTGAGTGTTGGCTTCTGTAATTTTCCACCTGGCTCAGTCTCAGATCGACTAATTGCTATCACCCAAGCATTATATTTCCCTTTATATTTGGGTAAATGTATGCCTGCCCTTACTGCTAAATCCGTGAACTGAACAGGCATTTAAGTGGCAGTAGAAGTTTTATTTATTATTTGTTGACTCTCAATAAATATGTCGGTTGAACTGGGGATCTTACTTAATCAAATGTGTTTTACTTATATTTACAGATAGTTGGTTGCAGTTTAACCAAAATAATAACTATTTTTGTGAGTTATTCATTCATTATTGATTATCATTACTATGATGATTGCCATTGACAAAAGCATTCTAGTCGTCTGTAAATATGATAGGAATAGGGTGTTTGATACGATAACAGTGACGTAGACATACATTGGAAATAACAGCGGCCTATTATTGGCCCCTATGGAACTCCACAGAATATGGATTGGAAGTTTACTTTCACTCCGTCAAATAAACCATACTGTCGTCTACTAGATTAGTAACTTTCAAACCAGGCAAGCGCTTGACTTCTAGTACCATAATGTACAAATTCATTGAGTAATATCCTGTGATTAACCGGATCAAAGTCTTTATCGAAGTAAAAAAACTCCTGGTACACAGTCATCCTTGCCTATAGCAATTTTGTCAACTAGTCGCACAAAAGCCACTATTGCAGAATGTTTTTTCCTAAATCCAAATTGGTAGTCAATTAAGATGTTAGTTTTGTTTATAAACGTCTTAATTTGTTGAACAGTAATCTTTCATAAACTTTGAGAATACTGGCAAAATCTATATTGGACGGTAATGGTTTGCACTTGTCCTGTCATCTCCCTTGTATACTGAAATAACATTTGCAATTTTGATGTTATCTGGAAACAATACCTTAAGCTATCGATAAGTTAAGAACATGCGTTAGGGGTAATGATATGTTCTTTTAACGATATGTGGAGTTATTAAATCCCAGCCAGGACATGATATTTAATTTCTTTATTAACATGTGATAAGAATATTGTAAACTTCGATTCTCAATATACATTGATGGAGTAAGGTTTCATGGGCCAATCATTTAGCAAAGGTTAATCCAATATTAACATACTAGTTATTAAATTATTCGGCAATTGCCTTTTTATATGTTATTACCTGATTATTAATAGTCATCTTCGGAGATTGGGGTTCCTTTGTTGTCCTTTTTGATTATTTGTTTGATGAGTTGCCATGATTGTAAACAATAGTTGACTGATTTTGTTTTAATAGGTGTTTATAATTATCTCTTTCTGCTATTCTTAGAATTGAGTTAAGCTTATTGCGATATGCCTTACAGTTAGTTTCATTAGTTACTGTAGGTGAATTTTGTAGTAACCGTATAATTTTATTTCTTAACTACATAGATGTCTTCAAACCGCCTTAAAGCCATGGTTTGCTTTTACTGTATTTTGATTTAACCCTTACTTCAGGAAAACAGAGTAATGGTAATTAAACTCTGAATAAAACACATTATATGTTTTATCTGGGTCATCAAACTCCGATATAATTATGTTCCATTCGGCACCTAACACTGTAGAAAAACCGTCAGTCAGAGGTTGACAGGAGTGGTTGATGTTGATCACACAAGTGTCGCCACGAGGCTGAGCGAGAGCAGGAGAGAGCCGAGGGTGACGCGAGTACTGGCCGACGTCGTTACGGAGGTCGGTGTCTCAAACACAATGGTGTCGTCGAGCCCCTGCACGATCGGAGAGTGCTGCTGGAGCTGGGCGAATAGAATGTCCGACAACATATTCCCTGCCAACACAAACTACCACCAGTCACGTGTCCGTGTTGCTATACAACATATAAGCTAACATTTCAATAGAGAATTTTGCTTTCTACACTACCGGGTCAGATTAGACTAACGGATCTACAGTAATAAATCTCGTTACTCGACCTTGACCGAACTGCATATTTCAAGTTGGCGGTGCATATTGCACACATAATGTTATGTTACTCAAATGTTATTTCTAAATCATTTGGTCTTCTATATGGATATTTTTGTATAAGAAATTGTTTCAATCACGCTGTATCAAATAAGCACCACTAAAGCATTCGTTCATTATCTGAACAAACCGTTATTTTTTAATAAAGGCGTAAACATAAACATAATTGCAAGTTGTCGAAGCTGGTTAATTTAAAGACACACTCTTTGGCCACCGTTGTATGACTAAGCACATGGATAACGACTCTGGTGAGAATTTGTGTAGGAATGGTTTGTGCGCACACATACACACACACACACACACCACACACGCACGCACGCACGCACGCACGCACGCACGCACGCACGCACGACACACACACACACACACACACACACACACACACACACACACACACACACACTTCCCTCACCGTACTGCACGATGTTGCGGCCATGTTGTGCCACCATGCTGTAACCGTTGCCGCCGTTGGTGATGAAGGTGGTTGTAATAATCGGGTAGGTCTCGTTGGGCAGAAGCTTCTCAAAGCGAGGCACATCGCAACGCGTGCAACGAATATGTACCCGTACCACGCGCTTCCCGTTCGGCTTAGAGAGGTCGTAGACGACTTTGATACCTGCAATGAACGCGTCATCTCGTAGTTCAATCGCACTTTAACCTTACGGCCGAATGATACACTGTTGCAGCTGTATTCACCTCACGTTACGGTACATGATACACGATAAACGTATCGCGATACGTTGCGATACACGAGAGCGGTAGGCAAAAGAAAACCCGCGTCACATTTGTGAAACAATAAGCGTCAAGTACAAACCACAAATGTCTGTATCGATAACATATTGAGTTGTAACATTTAATATATGATCTAACTATAATATATGTAAACTATTTACCAACTATTCAAATCGCGCATGTAGCTTGGACATCATAGCTATTTGGGATGACGTGACGTCTGTAGTATTGTTATCTTGTCCGAAGGAGCGCAGACATTTGTCCTGACCAACAACCTGCATCCGATTTGGTGTCAGGACGTAAAGTCGCACGATAGTTTCAGTTAGTAGAGTTATATAAGAGAATGGTCATTATTTCTCTGAGTAGTACTGACTATAATACCTTTAGACAATTTTAGTTTTCTTCTATTTTAACTCACATACCCAGATTTTGTCTGGGTTTTGTGCAACGCGAAAAAACATATGGCCTAATAATGACGTATTGCGAACTTTTGCGAGCTAGTAGACAATTCCTGAAGTCGCTTTGCGTTTTGTCGGTCAGTAAACTATGTATAAACAACGCTATTAAATATTTTACCACAGTAATTTGCTGTATAGTGGGGCGGCATAGCTCAACATATCAAACCAATTGTTCGTTTTGTGATACAAGCACCAAATTTGGCTGAAGTATTGATAGATATCTTGGGAACAAAAGTGGATATCGGGCCATCGCAAATTCGCACCCTGATGGCCGTGGCAGCCATTTTCCATTTTTGGTCAAACCTTTCTAAATCATTGAAGTCACATGCAATAATGGATATAATTGAGATCATAATAACCATGAGAGACAAATAATTACTCACTCACAATTCTATGGAACGTTACAAAGTAATTTGTCATTTCATTATATTATAATTTGATAATATAGTGTCATGAATCAGTAAAAACTGTTCTCGTAGTATTATTTTGTCAGATGGTGGATATTACAGCAAACATTATTTTTTATTTAGAAAAGTACAGTAACACACCTATACTTATGTAGAATGTTGACGTCTCATTGATAAAAAATAGTATCATTAATAGTATTTTTGTTATTTATTATTTAGAAACATTTGTAAGGCGAGTTAAAAACCTGCTTAAAGGCCCTAACAACATAAAACATGTAAATTCATATATATAAATAAGTTACATAAATTTTATTTTATTACTAGGTTAAATAAATATGCTACTAGTAGTAGTATTAGTAGTAGTATTAGGGGAAACTTTGGCAAAACAGGATATTAGGGTTTACATGCAAATACGTGTGCTGCTAAGAGTGCTATCGCTTCCAACTAGCGTAGCGGCATCTGGTAACTACTACACGGGTTAGAAAGTGTGTGGCGGAAGATTCTTGCATTTGACGATGAAGAGAATTCTGAGAGTGTACAGCGTGTCCTGGGCTGCATGCCATGCAATCAACCAGCCTGCTGGAAGAAATGTCATCTGCCCAAGTGCCCTACTCCCCCTGTTCCACGAGAGTGCCCACACGGTGGCAATGGTCAAACACTCAATGGACGTAGTAAGAAAGGCTGTTCAACATCTTAATGCTGGGCAGACGCCAGTAGTAACATTTGACCAACCTTTGTACGCCATTGCCAAGCAGATCCAGTGGAAGTGGTCAGAGATGTATCGAGAAGACAAGTTTGTTGTGATGTTTGGTGGCCTGCACATAGAGATGGCTGCTCTGGGGACCATGGATGATTGGTTGCAAGGCAGTGGCTGGGTTGAAGCAATGGTACAAGCGGAGATCACAACAGCAGGCACTGCCGACTCCTTCTTGCCTGCAGCACACGGTGCTCGCACCGGACGTGGCCACCAAGTAACAGCGGCTGCATTGTACATCCTGCAGTATCGTGCTTACAATAACCGTGACACTGATAGAGAAGATGAGCCTTTGGGGTTTGATGAACAGTGCACAAAGAAAGAAGAGAGCTGCCCTCAATTCCAATATTGAGTCATGTCATTGGAGCTGTGTTTACTGGTCTTTGTGCGGTCCCAGCGGCAGTCCTCCTTCAACATATACCTCAATGCTTTGACAGAACTTGTCCCTTGGTCCTTTGCTCTGGACCACACCAACTATGCCCGCCCACCTCCGTGACATTACTTAGCTGGATATGGAAAGAAGACAGCATGGTCCACATGGAAGTCACTTCCGGAACTGACAGATGCACCATTGATGCTTGCAGATGGACCAAAAGAGATCACCGATGACGCAGTGAACATAATTGACAGATCTGTCATACTTCTGTTTGACAGAACCAGCGCTTGCACCAAGGTGGACCATGCAACAAGGAAACTCTTTCCACGAAAACAACTTGGTGCAGCAAATCCCGCCTACCCGAGCTGCTCTAGGGAGCATGTCAATAGAGCACTCTACCAGGGTGGTCACATATGGGGGATGACACTGTTATACCAGACCCTGTGTTGCCATCATAAACTGACTGGGTGTGGGTGAAGACAGAAGGAATATATGAGCGCCACTGGACTACGACAAGCATCAATATCATGCCACGAGCTTATCTCTTGTGGCTGCAAGAGTGGTTACAGAAAGCGCTGCTGATGCAAGAAGGCTGCACTTCAGTGCACAGGCCTTTGCTTCTGTGAGGGAGAATGTGCCAGCTGACTCTAAGATCTCTCATTTACTCAAACATTAAAGTGCCACGCCATGATCCATGGGAAGTTGTGAAGTTGTCACATGATCAAGATGTGTTAATAGAATGATTCAAATAGTATTCATCAATAACACTGGTATTCTCAAATAACTTAAATAGCATAGTTAATGGCTTCAGTACATTCACTGAACATCGTTACATGGTCTATGCTAATGCATTACAGTACTGGCTACGGTTTAATCAAGTTATCACTATAATATGGAGAGACAATCTCGCCATTCTGTTGCGTTTTCTTTCATTTATTATTGCGTTACATTGTAATAAACCTATTTTGCACTGTACCTTGTATGTAAATAATATTTGTTGTCCTGAAAACATGGAAACAGCAGCTTGGTGTGGCAAAAATGTTTCTATGCCAATAGCCGCGGCAACCATTTTGGGAAATGACTGCCATGATAATCAGTATGCCAATTTGCAATGGCCCAATATCCAGATTTCTTCTAAATATATTAACTTATGTGTGTACCAAATTTGGTGCTTGTATCACAAAATGAACAATCGATTAGCTCTGCCGCCCCACTAGTAATAAACAAGTGACTATTGATTCTCGATCCCGTTGGTACGAATTTAAAGACGCGATCATTGTCTGCGCTACGCCAGGCATAGTAAACAACGACGACAGCCAAACACAACAACTAAACAAATTGTAAAGGCAAGTTCTTACATAGCGCAGTGTCCGGTCCTCAGGACTACTCAAAGCGCTTTACACTTTACTTCTCTGGCAGACCTGTTCAATCAAACACCGTCTGAAGTTCTCTGGGAAGCATCCAACCATGTGCTACAATTAATGCGCGAAGGCTGCTCGTACACATACCCACCACAGTATATAGCCAGGTACTCATTTACACAGCTGAGTGAACTGGAGAAATGTAGAGTGAAAAAAGTTCCGCAAGGCTTTAACATCGCAGCACAGTATTCGAGATCAGGTTCTCTTAGTGGAGAGTCCGAAGTTCTACCTCTGAGCCATTGCGCTCTACAACTGCATAGTAAACAATGACGACAGCCAAAACAACATATAGGTCGACTTGTCCTGCTTCCTACAAGTCGACAGTGTGGACACACTTGGATTTCCAAGTCACCACCGAGATTGAAGCAATAAGTCAGTAACAATGTACTTTCATTAATGATTCGATTCGAGAAGATTGTACGTGCCAGCTCCAAAATAATTGGTGACACTCAGGGACATAACTAAATTCTGCAAAAATTACGTGCTTAGGAAGGTTCATTCTATTTTAGTCGATGGATGGAAGTCATGACCTGTATACAATGTATGAGACTATGCCTGCTTCCTACAAGTCTACAGTGTGGACACACTTGGATTTCCAAGTCATACGGTGTTTGAATCGATAAGTTTGAAACAATGTTCTCGTATAAATGATTCGATTCAATCACCACAACACATTTCTCGACTGTCTTACTGCTGCTGCATCGCTCTAGTCGGTGTAGTTTGTAGCATGACTTCTGTATCGTGATACCTATCGTGTCGCCAGGTGGTGTGTCATTACGCCACTATTAAACGACAGTTCCAGAATTGCCTAAGTGCAACATTTCTGTATTACATAACACGTGCTATAGCAGTACGTTGGTTTACGCCAGAAGTACCTAATTGCTTTGGTTTTTCTAACTGCTGCGTTCAATACTAACAAACTCGGTATGATTTTATTTGTTCGTCTAGTAACACAATACGCTATTCTACTCTTTTGTAATCTGAAATGGTTGGACAGGACACGTGAAGAGATATGTTAATTCCTACGAAGAGAAGATGTGAAGTATCTACTACGTCATAGATTTCATTCATATAAGTTGATCAATAAAGGCATTATGTAAATGTATTCTTATACAATCACAACTTTGTGCAAACACATCGCGAAAACGCCGCAGCTATGTGGTAATGTTTATTATTTCACCAGATCTGATCAAAATAACGATCACATTACGTTACATCATACACGGTAAAACATATTTAGGTGACATTTGGAATCGTTTGAGCTGAGACTGCTTAAGTTGTTTTTGATTTGCATTATGGCACTCATACGGGTCTTTTGATACAGACATTGCAGTTTGGTAAAACGATGGGAGTCTGAGAGTCTATAACGACGTACCTGACATTTGCAGAAATGTGCCTGCCAGTTCATGTGGATTGTAGTCTTTGACGGAATGTTCTAACATCTCAGTTATGTAGCGTCCTTCTAAGTCGACCGAGAAAACAGAATTCCTGAAGGGCAGGGCCGTCACGACTGTCACTATTTATGTGTCCGCGATGGGATTTACAAGCATTTCCCGTTACGAACAAAATATGTACTTATTGTTTATGCAATACTCCTCACGCAGGCGGCCATTTTGCAAAGATAATGCTGTACTTGTGCCGTGCTATTTGGATTAGGTGGCGGAATACATTGCAGTGGTACCAGTACCGCACCTGACTGGATGGAAGCCCGGATGTAGCCTCCGTTGACGACAGCCGCACTGACACTGGTCCAGGAGTCGTCCGTGGCAGGACGCAGCTGTTGGTACCACATCGCCGTCGTCAGTAGACTACCTGCATCAGCCAACGGTCGTCACGGTGTCACCAGTAGTGCGACAACATAACATCGCTAACGTCAGCAGTCTGTTTTTCTTCCTTCGTCAAGTCTCTCTCTCTCTCTCTCACTCACTCACCCATACCACCCCTCTCTCTCTCTTTCTCTCTCTCTCTCTCTCTCTCCTCTCTCTCTCTCTCTCTCTCTCTCTCTTTATCTCTCTCTCTCTCTCTCTCTCTCTCTCTCTCTCTCTCTCTCTGCTCTCTCTCTCTCTCGCTCTTTCTCTCTCTCTCGCTCTTTCTCTCTCTCTCTCTCGCTCTCTCTCTCTTTCTCTCTTTCTCTCTCTCTCTTCTTTTCTCTCTCTCTCTCTCTCTCTCTCTTCTTCGCTTCTCTCTCTTCTCTCTCTCTCTCTCTCTCTCTCTCTCTCTCTCTCTCTCTCTCTCTCTCTCTCTCTCTCTCTCTCTCTCTCTCTCTCGCTCGCTCGCTCGCTCTAGTGCGTACACGCGTTCACTTGCTCAGATATGCTAGCGAATTGTTTTTCTTTATGGTTTGTAACAAGCATTAGCTAACTAAGAAGGCTGCATACTTTGTACACTTAATCTTACAATTTGAAAACATGATATCTACGGGAATCGCTGTACGAGTATTTCGTTAAAACAATACGTTACGATCATAAAGTAACCCACCAAGAGAGCACTCTCTTTCTCGGCACGTCAATTCACCCTCCAAATGAACTTTACTCTTCCCAATCACTTGGTCTCTGAACGATTTCAGTGGTCGCTGAAAACTCTACAGCTCTGCCATCGTATCATTGTCTGTGTGACAGAAAATAAGAAGGTCTTATTTACAAATAGCGGGACCAGAGCCATGGAAATGCATAGCTTCAGCCACGCGTTTATCGTTCTATTTTATCGTAAGTTCCATGACTTATTAGGTGCCGATGATGTCAAATGGGCTGTCTCTTGATCTTCATACGTTTTGTCGGCAATATTAAAAATGTAGGCTAAATAACACTACAATTATATATATATATATATATATATATATATATATATATATATATATATATATCATGGGCTTATTATTACCTTTAAATGATTTACATCGATTTATGAAAATAGGTGTGCTTGGCCTTTAACGTCAACATCTATCTATATAGATAAATGTATCATAAAAAAGTAACAGTGTAGTTCATTGGTGTATATCTTCGATTTGTCATCGATACATTCTGAGTACATATGAATACAAAATGGCAAGGGCCTTATTGTAATCAGCAACATTTTAGAAGAGGATTAACTATTATGCCAAAACCAAACAGAATGTGGAAAAGAGTAGCGAATGTTAGATCGAAACGAGAAATACACAAATTAACATCGCACAACCGTATTTAAAGGAAAGAGTGGAAGAACATTGAACGGGTCATGTGACGCGGTCTTCATTGAATCAACACACCTCACCTTGTTCCACGGACTTGTCGAGAACGATCGGCTGTCCAGCCCATGACGTCCCCTTGCCTGCGTCATCAAACTCCAATTGCAGAAAGCCGAGGTATTTGCCGTAAGCAAACGCCTGGACTACCAACACCTCATCGCCAGAGTCTTGTTTTACCACAGTCGGGTAGTCTCCCTTCGGCTTTTCTCTAGACGGGGGATTGCCTGATAAGGGAATACCATCAGATTGCTGACAATTATTATGTAATTATCTTCGGAAAATTACATACACCCACTTGTGGATTAGTGTGTATGAAGCATCACGGGTGTTTGATTCTAAATTATCTACACTGCAGTATATGAAGACTACACGGTATGAAAAGGTTTGCCTCCCTTCAATTTGGATATGTCGGTTGATGTGCTGTATTGCCATTCAGACACGTTTCACCACAGTGTCTCGTTTATTATATCTGGCTAAATTTTATAAAGGAGTAACGTAGGTAACGACATTTAAGTGGTGACGTCCGTTCAAACAACACTCCTAGTAGCCGTTGATTACAACGTATCAAGTGTCTGATTTATACAAAACTATTATTACTCGATTATGACGTGAACACACCGGAGTACAGGAACGTGTGCGAGTGTCCACCAACGACTACGTCGATTCCTTTCACGTTCTTTGCGATCTTCTGGTCAAGTAAGTAGCCGCCATGTCCGATGACAAAGATCTTGTTGATGTTCTGTGCTCGTGGTTTGTTGACCTCGGCCTGAATGGACGGGATTGGGTCGAGGAAATCTCACTCGTACACGCACACGCACACGCACACGCACACGCACACGCACACGCACACGCACACGCGCACGCGCACGCGCACGCGCACTCGCACTCGCACACCCGCACGCGCACGCCCACGCACGCGCTACACACACACACACACACACACACACACACACACTCACACACACACACACACACACACACACACACACACACACACACACACACACACACACACACACACACACACACACACACACACACACACACACTCATTGACTCGCTCACTCATATGTGTAGCTGAGTTAATACAATAAAAAAGTAAAACGAATACTTATGTCAAAATAATAACTTCGACCACTTACAGAAGAACGATTAATGACGCGAATGTGAATATCTCAGGTCTCAGGTGGTTTACTCCAAATAGCCTAAACGTGGGCTAACGCAGGAGTTTATAGTGCTTCTTTGTTTGTTGTATTTGCTTGTTTGTTTGTTTGTTTGTTTGTTTTACAGGTAATTTATATGATTGGGTGTCGTGAAAGGGAGGTTTGTGATTGTAGCTTAAAAAGCTATGTTTATTTGTTCCAGTAATGTGTGGTGGGATCATGTTCCAGGCGTAAAAAGAGAACACTGCAGTGTTGATGCGGCACTTGGTAGCTATGTAATGGCTAATGTTTTTTGATAGTTTTAATAGGCCCGGTGGTGGTGTGATGTTGATTATGTTATTTAATATTTTTTTAAAGAATATCATGGTTTGTTTGATAATCCTGTGTCGCTCAAGAGTGGGCCATCCAAGGGTGGCTATTAGGTATGTTGTGACTGTTTGGCATCGATTTTCGTTTTTGACAAATCTGGCTTCACAGTGCTGTACTGTTTTGAGATGTTTAATTTGGGTGGTGATGTGTGGATTCCATATAGGAGATGCATATTAAAGTGTTGGTTGGACTAGCATGTTATGGGCAGTTTCATTTACATCAGATTTGCATGGTCCGAGGGTTCGTTTGATCATAACTAAAACTGTTGAAGATTTGGAAGCTATGTCAGTGATATGATTTGCCCAGGTTAGTTTAGTATCTAATTTTATTCCAAGATATGGGTGGCTGGAGACTGTGGAGAGTGGCACACCACAGAGGGAATACGAATGTTTTGTTTGTTATTGGGAGATGCACATATTTGGGGATGCTAAACTCCATTTGCCATTTGTTGGACCATGTTTGTAGTTTGATCAGGTCAGATTGGAGGATGTTACTATCAATTTCAGATGTGATTTTGCGATATATGATGCTGTCATCAGCAAAGAGCCGTATGAGAGATTGAATGTTGTTGTTTATGTCATTTATGTATAGCAGAAAACGAACTGGTCTTAGGACTGAGCCCTGTGATACTCCAGACACAACATATGTATTATCCGACTGGGCGCCGTTGACTGAAACTCTCTGTTTTCGATATTAACGAAATGATTTTATCCAGTCTTTGGTATTTCCAGTTATTCCATAGAAGGCTAATTTTGATAAGAGGCGTTTATGTGGGACTTTGTCAAAGGCTTTGGAGAAATGAAGCAGGATGGCATCTATCTGTGTTTTGTTATCTATAGCTGTTATCTATAGCTGTTATCTATAGCTGTTATCTATAGCTGTTATCCAGTCATGGAGTGTCTCGTTTTACCTTTTACTAATAATAATCAGTATAAACTCTGAATAACTTAAATCGGTAAACGATCTGACAACTTGCTCGAGAGGTCTACTATCAAAAATTAGTCACGAGGCGTCGAAGAAATTTTTACTATAAGCACTATGGTGACACCCACCATAGTGCTTATAGTAAAACTGTATCTATTAATCAAAAACGTATGTTTTGCTGAAACACGGTTACGTCGCAAAGCAAATTGTGATGGGAATAACATGTTGACACCCTTGGTGGCGCCTATATGCTTGTCTGTAAAGATACGCATGGAAATAAACTATTTCCCTGCCAACCCGCCCGCCCGCCCGCCCGCATTAGCTAGGATGTGGTATTAGTCAAGAGTTTATTTCGCAGTTTTATGAACGGCTGTAACATAATTTTGTAAATAGTATCAAAAATGAATGGCAAATAGTAAGCGCCTTATAATAACAAATAGTAGCAAACCACATGCTTCTGTTCGCCACTGTATTTACTGACACATGTACAACCCGAATGGTAATAATGTGTTACCATATTGTTAATATAAACATGTTAGTCTGTTTTATAGTATTGTGGTAGGCCATGACCCACTCATGGTAGCATGATAGTTGCAGATTAGCCAGTTGGGGCAACTCCACGGAACGACCCTTTTGTTAGGTATATCAGGGCTGCAAACACTGTACACTGTGCTGTTACTGTGAATAAAGACCTATGATGCAACGTCCAATCGTCGTCACACTAGGCCGTCGCAGTAGCAGTCATTCCGATGGCTATGTAATACGTGTGTGGGGCAAGGAAGACGACAACAAACTGCAAGTATATCACACTTACTTATAGTTGTGTTGTCGTCGCCCAGACGTCAAACACCGTTTACAACATTGGTGTCAGAGTGTCAGAAAAACGTATTTCCATGTACCTTGTAAAAACAGGTTTGTCGTGATCGAAGAGTTGAACAAATATTTTGTCAACTAGAACGCAAACTTTCCCATGTCAATTTGACGTTGTGTGAAAACCTGCGTGTTCCCGCTGTGCTAATATTACACAAGGGTCGTTTCTGTTTATTCAGAGACTATTCTTAGAGGCAGTAAATGTGTTTCTAAAAATCACCACAAGTTGGCACAACGACTTCGCCTAACCGTCTGAATTGTTGACGAACGAATTTAAACTTCCAAAACAAATTTATCTTTCTCATGCAATGACTATAAAACTGTTATCTTAATTAACCATGCTGACCAAGCTCACTGTGCTAGAGATTACCTAGGTGTTTAAATAGTTGTACTTAGAACCAAGTAAGGTGAATTCGCGTCAGTTCATGGCAACACTAAACGTTGTTTGAACCACATATATAAAATATTGAGGGATCGCCGACTCATGACGTCACCCTGCATTTAAGCCTGATGATGTCCCTCGCACTACAGCGCCTTCGCCGGGAGTCATAGAAAGGTTGCAGGACCGTGTAATCATGGCGTCCCAGCATTGAAATTGTCCACCCCACTTTACAGTTCAGAAAAATTGCGGGGCATATAGCCTGACTCACCACTCCTCTCTTAAAAGCCGCTACTGAGGACTAGTAGTTAGACAATAAACTCGCGATATGAAGTTCCGACCATCCATTAGAAAAATCGACTAGATAAATTGCTTGGCTGGGCCTGGCCACAGCGCGCAACTTTATCTTACTTTAGTAAATAATCATCATGCCGGGCTGCGGCGCTGTGTAGCTTTCACCCCTCGCCTGCTTTATGCTTATCGCCCACGATACATACATATATGTATATATAAATTGGTCCCCGTCCCCCCTCTTTTAAAACCGCGCCCAGTATTTCGGATTGAGACCGAGTGATACTAGACCGTGAGTGATACCTAAAATATCGCTCGTACTGTTTTGGTCTTTCCCATAACTTAATGTACGTCTCCGTTTAAAAAAAAAATCGACAATAAACCTTTGTATTTATATGATGATTTCCCGATTTAATCTTACCTCAAGTATATCCTGAAGTTCGGAAATTGGTACAGAATCCACTTCCGTGTTACAGTGAGCGTCCATCGTTTCGACTTTCCATTTTCCAAAATTCCCATTTATCCGCATATACGGGTAAAATAGGATTTTTATCCGGGAAATATGGGATGCATATTTAGTTGTGTCACTCGCTAATGTGACGTGGTCCTACATAGTTAGAATAGTTATTTTAAGTAACTGATATATTAAAACTAGTAAAATACAATAAGAATAGCCAAGACATGCCATATGGTAAGGTCGTATAAGCAAAATGTCATACTTCTTTGTGAATTTGACTGCCATAACTTGGGCGGATTACTATTCCTGTATATTTATGTAATCCATAGGCCTCACATCTTTATGTAACTTAGTGAGCTACTAGTTAAATTAAGCGATCTACAGAACCAGGCGTATTGTCAATATAAATTGCATTTGTAATGTTTTTCGATGAAAAAAATACAAAATCAAGACTGCATAACAAGCACAACTGTTGCAAACCGTGAACATTAAACAGTTCAGTGTCCTGTGGACCTTTAGCAAAGGTCACATCTGAAATAGTCAACGTGCATAAATATTATATGGCGTGTAACCATTATTCACAGACGTTACATATTTGAAAGTTCCGTTGGTCAATAAACAGGTATCATGTCTGGGCTAAACGGGATGATCCCATTTTGCCCGCATTAGTACATCCCATGTTTCCAGGAATAGGCATGGTTTCACCAAACTGTGGTACATTGATTATCGCCCACTCTCACAAAAAAACTATTATACGCTGAAATACACATAAATTAATATTTTATCCTCACGACATTCGAAGTTGAAATATGGCAAGTTGTTACTTAGCAAACTTAGATGGATCGTCAAACAAACAATTTAGCAAGGGATCAAAGCTAAGGATTGGTCGATGGCCTATGCTCCCAGCGAGCAAACAGGCATAAGTAAGTAAGTAAGGGATCAAAGCTAAGGATTACTAACGATTATTTCAAACCGCGCGAAGAATTGCATACCAATTGGTTTGTATAGAAGTCAGCAGATGCGGCTACGTTAGTTGGAAACGAAAATACGCTTTGTGGCAGCACTATTCTTTGCATATATAGCGATTTCCCATATTACCCGAGTATTCCGTTTTACCCGGGTTTCCCCTACCCTTATTGAATACGAAAACGAGCAAGACACCTAACGACTAAAATGTTTTACGAACGAAATTTACTTGTATTTTGTAACATTATGTACGCACCGAACGCCATTTATAATTTGTGAAAGGGTATGTGGGTTGCTTTTATATAAAGCTTGCATTAGGAGTATTTCATAGCGTTAATTTGTTATTGTATTAAAATATTTGATCATTCTTCTCTGTCGCGTACGAACATTACGCGACTCCACTATTTGTAAAATTCCTGAGACATTACAATTATATTTAGTACATTTGTATATAAGAGTGTCATGCGCGAATGCCGCTGACACTAGACTTGAAGGACCTTTGCCCTATAGCCGCGACTTGCACAGCGCGTTCATTCAAACATGTCATGAGACAATTAATTGTTTGTTGGGCCTGAAACAATCACCCTGCTTCACTTGACAGGACGCACGCAGTGTGCGCCGACAATTACTGACGCTTGTTGTCAGTGATTGTTTTACGTAATACTGCCCTGTCTCTACACATACATCACAAGATTTAATAATATTCTTAACAGTGTCACAAACTGTTATATCCATGAGTTACGTTATTACACATCATAAGCCATAATTGAGAATATTGCGACTCATTGAAGCAACACTGCTGGTTAATGTCAAGATTCGCTTACCTTAATCAATAAGCCGAAGACACCAACCTCTCAGTCGTTTCATAAGTCATTTATCTTGCTTGGCACCAACAAAACAGCATGATATTAAAGAGGTATTAAGGCACATACATTACATTTTGAACAAGCTTGACATAAAGGATTATCTAACTCCAATTATTGGTTGGCTTTGATAGAAATGGTTCTCTAATCAAAGACAGGCTTGACAGAAATGATTCTCTAATTACTGATAGGTGTGACATAAATTATTCTCCAATGCAATCGATACAGAAAACACTGCTCTAAATAACCGATAAACTAGACAGGCCAGAAGCAATGGTGTGTGTGTGCCTTGCAGACAAAGGTGTTCGGCGCGGAAAGAGGTCCGGTTCTGGAAACATGTGCTGGGTTCTCATTAACAACTCGACTGAGGTATCCTCAAACCGATGCCGATATAATATGGCCATACACCCCGTATCAGGTGAACCAACTTCTGAACTAGGTCACCATGTTTATCTACGCCGAGACGAACACCCTAAGCACTATCACTTGGATCATCTTGACAGGCTAAGCAACTTCTCAACGTGGACACCAGCAGCAGTCTCTTATGTTCACAATGACGAGAAGGGAAGACAAGATGTGAGTCCACACTGTCACGACGGTAGCAGTCACCCACAACAATCACCCAACATTGAAAGGCACACTGTGGCTCCACACACTCGTTGCATCGGAACAAGTGACTCGACATCACATACCACAAATATACATGTTGTGAAATGTCAGGTCACACAAACGACAACGCCTAATGTTGTGGCAAATGTCTTGAATAAGCAGTCTTCACAGGCTACTGTTCAACGTGTGCTGTATTGCATCACTTGTGTGGGGAGAGGACACAAAGCACGTGGTTGCACGTCACCTAAGATAAAGTGTGTCTCGTGTGGAGGCTATGGTCATGTAACCATTGACTATCCTAACCGTCATGCATTGTCACGGAAGCAAATACGTCGTAGGAGTGGCCCATGCGCGCGCGACGGCGGAGGCTGCGACCATTTATTACTTGGTTGTTCCAACCATCGTAAACCGACACATAGGCATCGACGTTTTAGGAGTGATCCAAAAGCACGCGAGCGCGGTGAGCACTACTCTTCCGTGGCAGTTGTATCTACGAATGACCCAGGACATCATCATGGATCTCGGCAAAAGACACTAGTGACGCCTCCTGATGCTTTTATGAGATCTGACCAGTGAACGTGTCTAAATGCGTCGAAAGACGCTGATCTCAGCATCTTAGGCAATGTCAGTATCGATGATGATGCATATATCCAGCCAGAGGATGGTAATCACGAAAGCATACCTATGCATATCCCTGATGAAAGAAATCTATCAATGTCACTGACTGATGTTGCGCCACCTGGCGTAGCTTCAAAAGTCATAACATCACATTGCATCTCAAATCTCCACATTGCACATGATTTGTTGACAGCTGCACATTGCACCGTTTCATACCAGCACATTGTTTCGAACACAGTAAACAGTCCGGTCCATGCGCCTACATCCAGTGTCGAGCCCACGGACATCAGTCCCATTGCTTACGACACAGTAAGTGGCCCAGCCTTGCAGTGCGACGCTGAAACCACTAACACCCCCAGAGGTTCGAGCACCTACAATCAGTACTGCTTACATGCTTACACTGGGCGGGAAATTATGGTATGACGCGCTTGGCTGAATTACTGCTGTGTCGCGCCGACATTCACATATATGTACTTGATGACAACGGCGACACAGCAACGATCCTGGTGGCGAAAATGAACCACGCATCTGTTGCCATGATGCTGCTTGGAGCTGGACGTAGCGCTGTAGCGCTTACATTTTCCGGCGTTATAAACGTTCCGATTGACGTTTCTGCGCATGCGCGATACATGCAAACTCATTAATGTGCAGTGAAAGGACAATGCATTCATGATATAAATACAACGGGTTGTTCGTTAGGATGTATATAACCTCTCAGCAAAGTTACTTGTCGCAAATGAACACGAGGCAAACAAGTTTTGAGGCATCTTTTGATAGCAAGCATAAATCACGTGACTGTAGTGCACCATAATCCGTGACAGTGATTTAAAAAAGCGTAATATGTTATTGTATTGAACGACATTTTAAGCAACTCTTCACAGTAATCATCACAGGAGAGCTAACGAACAGCCCGTGGCATTTGTACCAAAAATGCTTTGTCGTTTTGCTGCACAATGATGATTTTACATTTTTCGCGCATGCGCAGAAACGTCAATCGGAAAGTTTATACCGATCGGAAAAATGTAAGCAGCAGCTGTCGGCGTAGAAAACAGCGCCACTTCTGTCACCGGACACGATGAGCGCCACCGACGCAGAGGGCAACACTCCGCTATTGTGCAGTGTCATCCACCACCATTACTGCGTTCTTCCTGTTGCAGAGCTGTGTCGGCCTTGACGTACCTGTGTTCGGAGCGGAAACCCGTCGACCTATGCACTGCGATTTCCACCGTTGTCAAGGCGCTGACGTACCTGATGTCATCGCTGCTGGCCGGTTGAAGCACGCCGGTGACGTAAATTCCATATCCACCGAAAGTGTGACCGCCCAAGGTACATGATCATCCCTGCAAGTACAGCAGATACGTTGACAGCAGTTTGCCGATAGCTGACGGCAAACGCCACCTGTGATTGCAGCGTGCCGTCGACAAGGTGCGAACGTTATAGGGCCTGCAAGTGGGTCACGATACATGGCGTGACTCCGCGCGACTGGAGCTTATTGGGGACTAAGCGAGACTAATTGGGGAATGGACACAAGAATAATATTCTAACGATGGATGACAGTTGTAGCTTCCGACTGATGAATATTAGGAAAATCAGTCCATAAATATCTTGTGTTATACGTTTCTTATCTTAAATGTCCGATTTAATATTGAGTTTACCACACTATCATAGGCACATAGCGATTTACGTAGTGCAGATAATCGACACGATGCTAAACTGTATGTGTCTTTTACGGGATTTGCGTTTTACATTGCTGTACGTTGTGGTTTCGATAAGCACTTATATCTGACAAGTTGTCTAAATGCACATAATCATAACACATGTATACGTTTGGCCCAAACAGGTCGTATTGCGCGAAAACTGGCACTCTTCATTATTAGTCAAGATCGCCAAACACAAGTACTTGCCGCTATTGCCATGGCAACCACCATAATAATCGATTAAAATTCATGATTTCCGTGATCATTGTCACCGGCAAAGTGTTCCACTGCTTCTGCTTGTAATAATCCTTCGGACAATATAACTGAAATACGCTATTTCGGGACAGTTCGATTATTACGACCAAAACAAAACAAAGTCAACATGGAGTAAATGGACCTCCTGCCCCCAACTGTCCCCAGCCTCGTTTTTTGTTCCGTGGTGCTTACTCGGACAATGGCATTAGAAGACCGACTACTCACATCACTTTCAAATACGTACGAGGACATTAACGTGGAAAGTGTATCAACAAGAACACGAAGCATCCTATGGCATTACATTGATGTTATGACATGGCATGTATAGGGAGGGATACAATACGTGTGTTATACTGGACAGAACCTCATGAACGAGATTAGATTGGCGCGAGAGACAATGCCTGATCTTACACAACATTGATGTTATGTGACGTTGTGTCTAAAGGGATATATGTGAACAATACATGGATAACTATTATACATGATTCGCCTCACCAAGAAGAAGAAAGACAATCCGTGTTGTTACATGATATTGACATCGCATGTATAGGAATATGTTTGCCTTTCATCTTTTATATATTTTTCTCTCATCATATCCCGTTTTACAATATGAACATCAACATAACTGATTATTTCAACATAACATTCTCCTCTCTATCATTCCAATAATATTTAACAAGTACAATGGCAAAATGCTATGGCACACAGGATATATGCATATCTCAGAATGGGTCGCCCAGACCTTTTTGGAAAACGTAGCAAACAATGTGTAAACGGATGTGCGTGCGTAAAAAGTGCACGCATGGGTAGATGCATTCGTACATGGATGTTTGTCAACTGTGATAGATAACATGTTGTGCATCTAGCATAATTCAAATGTTATGCACTACAAGGTATTCTTTTCGTTTCGCAAACTAGTAAACTGTGCTACCTAATGTGGCTTAATATAATTATCAGTTACGTGTCATGTGGCGCCGACTGGCGGGGCACATCGTTAAAATGGAATCAGCGAATCGTCTATCCTACTGCTGCCGCAATATGTGGCGGAAACTGTTTGATTCGCATAATATGTATTCCATCGCAAAAAAAGACATCTACTGTTCTACATTACACGCAAGTTGCAGTTACAACAATCAACAACTGGATGTAGTTCTTTACGATCACCACACTGACTCACTAACGATCACACACGTGCTTGATGAGTAGACTGTTCGCGCTGTCACACACCTTGGAGATTAACGTTGTCACACACCATAGAGGTTAACGTTGTCACACACCATAGAGGTTAACGTCGTCACACTCCTTGGAGGTTAACGTTATCATATACCATAGAGGTTAACGTCGTCACACACCATAGAGGTTAACGTCGTCACACTCCTTGGAGGTTAACGTTATCATATACCATAGAGGTTAACGTTGTCACCCACCATGGAGGTTAACATTATCACACACCACGGAGGTTAACGCTGTCACACACCACGGAGGTTAACGCTGTCACACACCATGGAGGTTAACGCTGTCACACACCATGGAGGTTAACGCTGTCACACACCATGGAGGTTAGCGTTGTCACACACCATGGAGGTTAGCGTTGTCACACACCATGGAGGTTAGCGTTGTCACACACCCTGGAGGTCAACATTGAAGTGCCAGTTTCTTATTGAGTGACACATTGCTGCAGACAGACCAGGTGTCTGTCAGGGGATCGTATGCTTCGATGACTGATGACATCTTCCCAGAAGTTTCACTTCCAGCCACTAGTATCGAGTTTCGCCACACGACCGCTGGAGCGGTGCCGTGATCCTGCTATGGCTGACTCAGTCTTGTCCAGGTGTCCGAGGCCGGGTGGTACTTCAGACATGTACGGCTGTCACCTCCCACCACATAGATAGAGTCGTCCAGTGTGACAGCGGCGCCGAGGCTGTACACATCCGGTGTGTCCGCCCCACTACTCCAACTGCCCCGGGTCGTGTATCTGGGTGCAGCGCAAGAACTTGCCCTCCTGATATCGCCCACCAAACACGAAGATATAGCAACCATGGCCTTGTCCACCGCCTGCTGCATGTCCCGCAAGGCCGACCACTGCCGCCGCTTCATGACTAGACACTCTATGGATGACAGCATGATGGCGCCAGCAGCACTCCCTCCCATGACGTAGACGCAATCGCCAAGTGAGACACTGCTGTTGTAATACCAAGCTGTGATAAGTGGTGGTATCGCCTCCCACTTCTTCTTGGCGATGTCGTAGAGCCAGCAATGGTTCAACACCTTGCCTATCCCGTAGCCGCCGGTCAGCAGAAGACCTCCTTCAATATGATAGACGCTATATAAGCATCCGACTGACCGTGGCACGCCCGTCTTCGAACGCCAACGATGTGTATCTTCCTCGTATTAGTGACAGCTTTTGTACTCACCTTCAATGTTCCATCCACCAACTATTAGGAGACAAGACTTCATACAATAGCTAGTGCGCGGCACTCTGCGGCCACTCCATTATTTCGTGCTGGTTCACAGTGTCCGCCTGGAACACCAGAGCCTCGTACAGCGGTACAGGTACTCGAAGCACTTGGGTGTCATCAGTTCCATGTTGTCATTGATCTGCCGCAGGTAGGTGCGTGAACAATATGGTAGGCGGACATGTTTCATGACCGATGCCAATGACGGCTTCATCCTCAACGTTGACAGCATCCTCTCTGATCAATTCAATGACTTCAGTGCACGCCAATTCCTTGAACTCGTCAGTACATTTTCATGAGTTTTTGCTGCAACTGATTAAGCCTATATAAGACGGTAAACTTGTAGAACCCGACATGGTTGGACGGCTCAACATCCTGTTTAACCATAAAGTTCTCACACGCTGTCTTCATGGTGTCCAGCGGTAAGACGTCGCATGCCTTGACCAAACCCTCCACGTTGTCGACAGTCAGCTCAACCTCACCCGTGTAAATGTAGTCAATGATAGTGACCATTGTTTCCGGTTACATTGTCACGAGAGGTTGTGCCGCCTAGCGGATGGCACATTTAAATAAGGGAAGCAGCGCCTCCTCGTGGTTCCGTTGTGTACTAGATCATTCAGGTCTTTGCTGACGAACTTCAGAACTAAATTGAACTTTTACGGAAAGTCGTAACAAGGCAATTTTCCATTATAAATTACGTGTCTAAACATTAATATTTGAGGACTGGGCCAGAACAAATAGGCCTAGATGTTTGGTCAGTTGTTTCTGTCTGTGATACAAATGGCTTAAACGGTCATGTTTAAAGTCTGAATACTTCATTTAATGTAAATAAATACAAAGAATTGTGCTTTTGTTAAACTACAACAAAATACAAAATAACTTTTAGTCTGCATTGCGTCGGTAGTAAAAGTAGTTGTTTTTGCCAACTAATGTACCTACTATAATCTGTTTTGAAACACTAACAAACAACATACGTATAACTGTTCTATATCACTATTTTTATATAGTATATATATATATATATATATATATATATATATATATATATATATATATATATATATATATATATATATATATATATAAATTATATATATATATTGTGTGTGTCAACGAAACCATGTTTGTAACAAGTTGTAGATGGTAATAATATGCTGGTTAATAACTGGCCGATTTGATTTTACGAAGGCCTTGATTTTATGTTCCAATATAATTATTGCACCAACCGAATTACAAAACCACAGTAGGCGACTCTGAGTTTATAAAAATGAAACTGTAGTGTTGTATCGTAAGATGACTAACGCGCGTGTCGACGGGGCTGTGAACAACTGGTGTTTACGTTGGATTGACTTGTTAGTTACGTATTATTTGTGTGCTGCGTATTACATCACGATAACTTCGACACTTGACCCACAAAATCGTACTAATTTCGACATTGAAGCTTACATATGTTTCATTCTGTTCGTGTGTTTCGTTCTCAGACAGTTTCATTACGTTGGATACAGACAGCTGGCTAGATGGTGCTGGGGATGGCTTGGCAAGGACGTCATGGTAATTCTGTTGTGCACAACATTTTGGATACATATTCAGTCAATGTCAGACACATTTTCATCTGGCCAACAGCGAATTGGATGCAGGGTATAGGCTGTGATGATAAAATTATGTCCAGTGGCTTTCATAACAAACGTTTTCATGTTATTCCATTCTAAAGTTTTTGTTTATAGTAACATAGTGATCACATATGTGACTAACTTCTTTGCAACATAACACTTTATATAAATATTACAGAAAAAGCTATGTGAAAGAATATATCAGAGTTACATATACGTACATCATTTACCCACATTAAGTCTTGAAAGATATCTCAGATTTGTTTGTATTTTATAGAGTATGTATACATGTTGATAAATTATGCTTTGCAAAAACAAACAGGTTTCCACATCAATCTGACTGTCCTGTGCAACTGTTGTTTGGGTTCAGTAGTCGTGCAAGTGGTCTTGAGCATGGCGTCTTTTAGTCTCTGTACAATTAGTTATAATGTTAACCAACAACATTTCATTATGCTATGCTTTTTCAATATATATCTATGAGAAATTTTTAAAGGTAAAATACTAAAGTAGAATTGTAAATTTTATTTTAAAAGACTGCATCTAGATCATATTTTTGAAGACTATATTCCAATGGTTACAAGAAATCTTGTAACAAAGGCAAATATGAACTACAAACTGACAAATATGCAAAGAATAAAAACAGAAATGTTGACCAACATGAACAACATAAATCCAGCGAACAGATTTATTTAGGAAATAAATATTATCATATTTAGAATTCTAGTATTATTAGTAAGGTTTATGCACAACATGATTTTATATGCAACCAATACGGAAAAATTAAGCAGACAAAGACAGCATCCACGCATGAATGGGGAAGAACGTGGAACGAAGCAGTGAACAGCATAACTTTGGAACAGTGACCCTGCACTTTGCAAATTACGGGCACCGTGGCCTGGCGTGCCGTGCCCGTGGTGGCGGATACAATGTTTACATTGACTTACAGACGACATGCATGGTTCGCACAAACGTTCTTCCAGATAGTTTAGCAATTACGAATTACTTGGCTATAGTCACTTATATTTTAGGCGTATATGAGTATACATAACGATATTGCTTTTACTAAATTTACTTTGTTTACCTTGGCGCTTAATCAACCAATGCCTTGGTACGACAAAATACGATGGTATGCCTATGGATATGCTCGATGTTATGGGCTATGGCCTATACTTAGATGACTCCGACATGTCGGTGATTTATTATAATACTGTAATTATGTAAATGTCACATATGGTAGCAGGCTAATATACTAAGATTAATTAGGCTTAGAATAATAGAGGCATAGTGTAAATGCATTATAAATGATCCACATTTACTGACATTGTTTAATCCATTTATAATAATAATTTAATACATTAAGCAATAATAATTTAATGCATAAAAATAGGTATATTAATATATTATAGGAGCATCGCGGATGTCCGACAGAAGTTTCATTTTGTTGTTCGGTCGGAGCGAGTGCTTCTCCGTCGACTTCGAGAAACATCTAGTTTCGGTTCACATAAAGACCTACAATGTCGCTGAAGGCGAAATACGCTTCAAGCGATGTTCATCAGTCCCATGATGCGCCGTTGCCGTAGATGAAGACGAGGAATGCTCAGAGATCGCGGGCCGGTGTTTCGGTTGCCATTCGCTAATCGTTGATCTGGCGTCTCAGTGACGTCAGGTCGATGATGTCCCAAGAAACATGCAGCATTGAACACTGAGCCGAGTAAACATTCATAGCCTTAATGTAATGGTTATGATTTAACAACTTACCGTCAAGTTCACTACAGCCATACTCGTGCCCATGCATCCCCCAAAATATATATATATATATATATATATATATATATATATATATATATATATATATATATATATATATATAATGCATCTATTACTACCGATTAAATGACGAAATATGTAAATATGTGACAGAATATATCTAAACACAAAAGACACCGACAACTTTAATCATGGTTATTGGAGCAGAAACTTTTTATAAACTTTGCAAACAGATAACCCGTTCAGAATCCATGTGACTGCATTGTTCACGTACGCACACAGGCGATACGATCAGAGAGCACGTGATTGTTTTGTTCACTATCAACGAACGAAATTGTGACCATGGCAACACTCGGCGGATTTCCCATCGTCATCATCACCGATCGTTTCAACCATTGGCCGATCGGCGCAGACATGTCTTGATAGACGCTGAAGCAGACTGGCAATGGCAATACAATAGACCTCTTGCACTTGACGTCTGCTTGCCGGAGAATCACGCATATCTGATGGAATTTGTTTGTCCGGTGGGAGCTAAAGGTTCTGGGTCGACTTTGACGAACATCCAGTTTCGGTGCAAGTCCAGTGTCGCTGAAGACGACGGACACTTCGCACGACGTCCATTGGTCCAGTGACGCACAGTTGCCGTCGGTGCCGTTGAGGGACGATTGGAGATCGTGCGTCGGTGTTTTGGTTACCATTCATTAATAGTGGATGGGTCGTCTCGATGACGTCAGGGTTGCCCTTGTTCCTAGAATCAGACCTAAGCACATTGAGCCGAGCAAACATTCATTTTAAAAATAAATTAGTGTAAATGATTTGACAACGCCCACTGCAGCCGTAGGCCTACTCGTGCCCACCCCTCAAAATAATTGTAAAAACCTAACCTGGTTAGCAACGGGTCGAAGCACAACGATTCCCCTGGCGAACAGGACGGACACTTGAGGCACCTGAAAAACAAATGTAACCAGTAAATATTTAACCAATTATTATCACTCTATCAGTATTTGGTTAACGCTATTGTGAGCTTCTATACGAATTGGATAATTGATTCGTGAGTGAGTGAGTATTTATATTAGGGGCGACCCCACAGTCGTTTGAAACATTCCCTGTTCAATCGGACTTTTCGAGCATGTTTTGACTTTATGCACGGGCAATGCTTACACTTAATCGCCCTTTTGGTTGCAATCTGAGCCCGTAGGCCACGTGATATCAGTTCAAAAAAATGACATTGAATGCGTATTGTATCTATTACATATGCCTTCCACCTGGGGGAAGGAAACGAGATGGGTTACGGCGTTTGGCTTCAAGGCTCGGCCCAAAGACTTCTAATCTTACCTAGGAATGTGGTTGCGCCGACCGTGGAGTACAGCGTCAACGGCTGCACTGCACACTCCTGCAGTGCCTTCACGCGTCCCTTGGTCAGTTGGTATCGCCCGTGGCCGCGCTTGGATCTTCGCTTCGGTGTCGTTCTCGGCACATCTTTACGTCTCCGTTGTGAAATTTCCAGCCGCCAAGTCGTGGTTTTATGACGTCACAGACGCATTTGAAGGAGTATAAACCAATCAGCGCGTTGAATAATTGCAGCGGTTTTGGGAACGGAACGTAAAACATCGAGTACACTACGTTATTCGTCATAGCGTCACGTGCGACGTACCGTTGTACAATGTGAGCAGACTTCTTTCGGTATATTTCGTCCACACCCAGGGTTTCTACAAAGGGGTATTTTGCCGAAATTATATTTGGCAGTCCGAAATATAGAATGGAAAATGGCAAAACATAAAGACAGCTGTCGAAACCTGTGAGGTTTGGGGAATTAACCCTCCAATGTTTCTGGAGGGCGGCATCAGGTCTTTTTGTTTAGGTGTCTCAGAAATATTGCTGTGGCTGGCAGTATGTTGCAAATTGGCTACTCTATTTCCTCATCATGCTAGGTTATGATGCATTACTACGGGTGTGTGTGTGTGTGTGTGTGTGTGTGTGTGTGTGTGTGTGTGTGTGTGTGTGTGTGTGTGTGTGTGTGTGTGTGTGTGTGTGTGTGTGTGTTCGTGCGTGCGTGCGTGCGTGCGTGCGAGCGAGTGAGTGAGTGAGTGAGTGTACGTGTGTGTGTGTGTGGGGGGGTGCGTCCCTTGTCGTTTATTTAACACATATACTACACCTATGTTCAAGATAATTCAAAAAGCTACAGCGAACTTCCTACCAAAAATATACAGTCATCATTATCATGCTAATCCTGGCAAAAACCGTGCTTGCTATGGAAAGAAGAGAGATTCCTGTATAGTTCCCACAGTCTGTTCGATCACCTTTCTTGTAGATGGTTAAAATGCTGGCATCCTTCCATGCTTGTGGTACAGAACCCACCTCCCAGGCATTGGTGATTAGTTG
>JAODUO010001169.1:0-5000 GCA_025642075.2 Ridgeia piscesae | reverse complement strand
GCGCAGCAGCGGCTGTGCTTTCTAAGAAAGTTGAGATATTTTGGTTTGACCACACAGATCATGCTCACCTTTTACAGAGCTGCTATCGGGTGTGTCCTGACATTTTCACTCATAATATAGTTTGGGTCTATCACAGTGAAGGAAAAGCTCAGATTGAACAGAGTTGTAAAACCTGCTTCCAGAATAATCGCCAGAGACCTCCCCAGTCTTGAATCATTGTATCAGCAGCGCCTGTTAGGAAGAGCCATTCTCATCTCTCATGATTCACCCCATCCTGCCCATGACCTATTTGATCCCGATCCATCTAGTCGCCTGTTCAGAGTCATCAAAACCAGGACATACATGTTTAGAAGCAGCTTTTTCTCCATAGCCGTACAAGCCCTGTCAAAACAGAAATTATGTTTCTCCCATAATATGTATTTCACACATTTTCCACTTTCCAATGTGTTTTTATCGTAACATATTATATATTATTTTATTTCACATTATACATTTTATGATTTTTTATTTATACTAGATTATATCAACTATAATAATAATACTTCCGTTTCTTAATATAGCGCAATTTTAAGTAATTAAATGCCAATCAAAGCGTTTCACATTAACGTGTTGACTAAATCTAAAATACAAATTAGTTAAACAAATAAGGTAAGATAACATAAATAAGCTAAGATAAATAAGCTAGGATAAATAAGTATACAGTAATATGACGTGTTGACTAAATCTAAAATATAGATTAATTAAATACATAAGGTAAGAAAAAATAAATAAGCTATGATAAAAATTTAGTAAGCTAATATGAATAAGTAACTAAAGATAAATATAAATAAGCTAAGATAAATAATTATAAAACAATACATAAAATAGGGTGTAAAATACAATTTCAAATAGAACAATTTAAAACTAAGCGGTGTCATAAAATAGAAATCAGTGTCATCAAGTCAGGTAGTGTAAGCGAAATAGGTGAGATTTTATTTGTTTTAGGAAAACTGCCGATGTGTCAGTTGATCTCACACACTTTGGCCAGCTGTTCCACATGGTTGCGTCTGCCACCGCAAAGCTGCTCCTTCCGACCGTTCTTCTCGGCACCGTTACTGCGAGCAGTGTTACGTCACTCGCCGATCGCAATGTACGAGTAGACGTCTCTCTCTCTCTCTCTCTCTCTCTCTCTCTCTCTCTCTCTCTCTCTCTCTCTCTCTCTCTCTCTCTCTCTCTCTCTCTCTCTCTCTCTCTCTCTCTCTCTCTCTCTCTCTCTCTCTCTCTCTCTCTCTCTCTCTCTCTCTCTCTCTCTCTCTCTCTCTCTCTCTCTCTCTCGCTCTCTCTCTCTCTCCCTCTCTCTCGCTCTCTCTCTCTTCTCTCTCTCTCTCTCTCTCTCTCTCTCTCTCTCGTCTCTCTCTCTCTCTCTCTCTCTCTCTCTCTCTCTCTCTCTCTCTCTCTCTCTCTGTGCGATAATGCTGCTGTACCTCCATCGCCCCGCAGCCCTTGCATGGACACAAGAACACAGTAGTCAGAACCCCTAACACAGATATCTTCGTGATTCTACTTTACCATGCCCACGCCATCAAGCAAGCTGACTGTTTACCACGATATCGGGTCAGGGAAACATCGACAACTAATCAACCTCTCTGATCTCGCAGTATCCCTTGGAGAAGACTACTGTGCAACGCTTCTTGGGATGTATGTATTCAGTGGAGAAGACTGCGCCATTGCATTCAAAGGGAAGGGGGAAAATGGGCCCCTGAAAAAGCTGGAGAAGCACCCCAGGGTTCGTAAAGCATTCAGGCAACTCGGTGAGGAATGGAACCTCAAGTCTCACGTGCTGAAGCAGTTGGAAGAGTTCACTTGCCTGAGGTACGGACAGGACCGTGAGTCTTCGATGGACGGCCTCCGTGTCAAAGTCCTGCGCAAGATCGTAGGTGAGGATGAGAAACTAACTTCCAAATCTAAGATCGACCTGGCTCGCCTTCCTCCCTGCCATTCTGCTTTGAACCACCGCGTAGCCTTATATAAGCGTGCTGACGAATCCATCCTGGAAAAATCAAAACCCTACGATGATGGGCAAGGGTGGATAAGGACTGAGGATGGAGTGTTGGAACCGGTGTGGTCCTGCGGTGCTGCGTTACCAAACTCACTGGTTAATCTTCTGGACACTGGTGATCGTGAAGATGAAAAAGAGGAGGAGGAGGAAAACGAGGATGGATGAGTTTTACTTTGACGATTTCAGTGAAGGCGATGGTGAAAGATGATCTAACACTTATCCCATGAAGCCCATGAGAGGTTGAGGCGCGGCAGCTAAGAAAAGATTATTCTGGCTTGCTATTTACCTGGATCAGTAAATGAGTTGGTAAACGAATTTAGTGGAATTTCTTTATTCAAAATACCTTGAATCGATCCCCATATCAACCTTTGGTCGCAAAAATAAATACGATTTCGTAAGTAGATGCCCTCAATAAACCCTTTCAACTTACTTGCTATATTGGCTGAGATACAGCGAAAAAGTCACATTTACGGTAACCTTGGCTCTTTAGAATTTGCATAGCATGCCAGAGATATACGTAGTTATTTCAAAATGTTCGTTGACCCTGAAAACATGGGTCTTCAGACCTTATTTGTGCAGTTATGTGCAATATTGGCCGAGATAACGTGACAAATAGATTTATCAATAATGGCGGCACTACATTTGATATAATCTCGCCGTCTCACACGGTTGATGATGCGAGCGGCAGAGTTTTGTGCTCGTTGAAGTCGGTTGGTCAATCCATCGTTCAGTCCACCGAGTAGATCATTGCAGCAGTTGAGGCGACTCAGCACAAGACAACATACTGCGGCATGCCACGCGTCTCGTGTCAGCAGGTGACGAAGAATTCTCAATGTTAGCACATGTAGATCCAAGCTGGGGCTGCCATAGACTAGTAGATTGTGCGGTGACTGCAGCACGATAAACTCGGTTTTCTTGTTATTTGGTTTCAATTGATGCAACAGCATCCATGCTCTTATTTCTACGATGCACTGGATGAGCAGCTGTTTTGCGTTTTCCAGATATCATGGGATTATAGCTGACATATGATGTCATCAGCAAATCGATGGAACAGCACATGGTGTTTCGTGCACGTGTCAGCAATGGGTGTCGTGTATTATGTATCGATGTTATAAAGAACAACCTTTTATTCGGACCCATTTTATGTGATTGCTCTTATGTTTTATTTATTTAATTTAAAGTAGTAGTATATTTTATCATAATCGTTTTGGTGCATGTGAGTGTTTTGTCATATGAACATACTTGTACGGCGACCCAACATTATAACGCATTCCAATGGTTTATTGCAACTGAAATGAAAATGAAAACACATGGCAATAAAGCTTATCTTTAAAATAATGCCATTAGTTAATTATTGTGCACATTGTTTAGTGTCATTGCATTCATTCACCCATCGCGACCACATATTGACGACACTGTGTGTCTTCTCGCAGTCAGCCCCGACGACGAATTATCACTGAGCCGTTGTAAACATATCAAATAAAATATTGTCCTACATGTCAGACGATCCACAAGTCAATCACACAGAAAACACAACGAAGACACGCTGGGGTTGTTTCCTCCACAAGTTAGTTAATTTAGTTACTTATAAACAATCTTTGTTAGCAATATGCAATACTATCATTAGATCAAAGTATTTAGTTTAGAATTTCGTCGTACGAAAACATATATATCAAAGTTCACATCATCCGCCATCTTGTTAACTCCCACGAGTGATCATAGTCTTAGACAGGTGGCAGCACCATACAACTGGGAAGGCGTGAGTCATTTGACCCGGACGGGTTATTCTGCCTTACTTTCCCATACTTGGACTTTACAGAACGCGATTAATGACGTGTTGATGAATCTTCGGCATTACCTACAGAGACCACATCTCCAGCGAAGAGGTGCGAAACAGAACTCGGCAAGTCATTGGGCCCCACGAATACCTCTTGAAGCGACGCAAACTGAAATGGTACGGGCACGTAACAAGATCTACATGGCTTGCGAAGACAATCCTGTAGGGCACAGTACAAGGAAGGAGAAGGAAAGGCAGGCAGGAAAAGAGATGGGAGGACAACATCCCGGAATGAACTGGCATAACGCTGGGCGCCGCCATGAGGAAGGTTGAGAGGCGAGAGGAATGGAGGAGCTGGTTGCCAGGTCATCTATGGCGCCCCAACGATCCACCAGACTACGGGATAGGTGAAGGTGGTGAAGTGTATGGTGATGAATCATCATTCAGTGTACCACAAACCGCAAATTAAGGCGTTAACCATAGGCACCGGAAGCTACTCGGCAATGGCGAACTGAGGTTCAAAACAAAGTTCTAACTGTACACCGTCCCGTACACGCCAAGTCGAAATTCACCAGACGCCTCTATTTGCACCCGGGTTCCATATTCGTTAACTGCCCGGGGCTAATGTGAGGAAAACATCATGCTGGCGGTACGACGCCTGAATCGACTGAGTTGTGTGTTGACAGCGTCAGACAGAAAGATCGTTGCGTGTATGTAAATACTGCAGGTATTTTCTATAATATCCCCTCCTATCGCTCTCGCTTTCACGAACACGCGACGACGCGTTGGTTGCAAGCTTCCAGTACTCAGTACTTAAAGGGCAAAAAAGGCAACGGTTTCGTATCATACACTTAATAGAGTTTCTACAAACTAACAATTTTCACATCTATTCAATTTGTTAACGTCAGCGGTTTACTCAGAATGTGACCTTAAAGTCTAAAAATCTAACGAAATCCATGATGTCCTAGACACCACCATCTTAACCGGTGACGTATTCGTTTGGCTTGGCCTGGCCAATAAGCGCGCGGCATTCTAGGTCTCTGCTGAGGCCGGTCAGCTTCCTGCGACGTCAGTACGCTTGCCTACGGCACAACAACATCGAGTCTTCGTTTAGTTGGCGTGACATGTAGCAGCGTTGACCAAATCTGTGGTCAACAAGTAATTTTGAAGTAGAAAAAAAGGGTG